>BGPR01002044.1:111089-200207 GCA_013235015.1 Araneus ventricosus
AAAGAATTAAAGCACACTAACATTTTTCTCAAGGAATGTAATTATTATAAAATGTAAAAATATAAAAAAATTTGACATTTTCTTGCAATCACTTACGCACAAGACCTAAAACACTAATTTTCATCCGTAATGTCAAACCAAAAACACAGAGAAGATTTTTGAAAATTTAAAACGAAAAGTACTATGTTATATAGCATTAGAGCAATGTAAGAATAAATTTTATGTACCAGAAGGACAGATGTTGACGTGGCTGTGTTTAAGAAGGGCCACGGTGCAGACAGCCGTTTAAGGGGTGTAAACAGTGTATCGAGTTACTTGTTTGGGCTCAAATCTCGCTGATGCCAGGGAGTGAAATTTGTTGGGAACGATGACGTTAAAATAGAAAAGCAATAACGATAGAAAACGTAGATAAATAGTGAGAGAAATTAGTAAAATATGAAAATCAGTGAAAAATGTCTAAAAGATGCATTTTCGAGGTAAACTATCACAACTTATCGATTTGAGTGACCCTCCTGCGAAGATTATACTGTGCGTCGGCATCGCTCTGATAAGCAATCTGTTACTTACATCTTAAATCCATTAATCAGAGGTACGTAACGTGCGGAGGGAATGTTATTAATGTTGAGGCTATTTTGTAAGTGAATGATTTGCTTTTTGGTAGAATTAGTGTTATGGCAAATTTGTTGATTATAAGATAATTGATAATTGTGTTTTTGTAGATTTTTTATGAGATATTAGAGTTCCAAAATATAAGTTTATTAACGTTAAATTAGAATTACTTTCTCTTGTTTTGAATGCCAATTTTTAAGTCCTTTTCGTAGTCTGAGCTTAAATCAAGAAAAATCGCTGGAGATTAATTCTTGTTGGTTTTAAGTAGTTCAAGTTTCTCTGTGTAGATAGTATTGCTAACAGAGCTGAAGTCTTAAGTATTAAAAATTATTAGATCGTCAATAAATCGGAAGGCAGAGTGGAGATTTAAAACGAAATTCCTTTCGACGAAATGAAGAAAGAGGTTGGATACTTAAGATGAGCAATTTGTTCCTAGTCGGACGTCTTTAATTTGTTGGAAAATATTTTTTTCGTTAAAGATAAAGTTATTGAATTTGTAGTAGTTGATGAGGTCTTCCCAGAAAGTAAGTGGGATTTTAAAAAGATTTTTAAGCTAATATAAATAGTTCATTAATACCTGTCCGAAAACAGTTAACATAGTTCAGAAATCTTATGGAGCTTGCATCGGCCAGATGTTGGGTACTTTTTCCAAATAAGACTAAAAGTCTTTCAGACACATACGTTTATTGACAATGGACGACACAAACACAGAGACACACAGAAAACGTATGGCAACGCCGAGTTCACAAGTAGTTCTGATTACATCTGTCAGCTCGCAGGCGGACGTCACAACTTCGCCGCCTTTTGGCGGTTACATTTCGCTCACTTAACAACATCCTCCCCCCTTGAGACTCAGAAAGAATCTCAAGCACATAGCAAACATTATTCAAAAGATCAAGTCTTTTAGGTGATTTCACATATCTTCCAGAAGAGGTGTATTTTCTCATTATTACATCATCAGCAGGTGCTAATTTATTTTCATTATCAGACAGATCATGAGAATTAGACTCCTCCCCACCTGGTCCCTTATCAACAGATAGATTTGAATAAATTTCTAAAGGATAGATACGCTGTATAAGGCGTAAAACTGTCCCATGCTGAGATTTAAGTTTAACAGCGCGAAATTTCCCATCGCGCCCTGGAATCAACTTAATAATTTTCGCCAAAACCCAAAACAAAGGTTTTTTATTATCATCACTTACTAAAACTATTTCTCCAACCTGAGGATTACGCGAGTGCTTTTCATTATGTTTTTGCTCAAGTTGGCCAAGGTATTCCTTTCTAAAACGTTGGCGTAAGTCCTTCAAAAGTCAACTTCTATATTTTATTCTTTTGTTGAGAGTGCTCGAATTTAACTCTTCAATATCTCCAGAGTTCGAACTTCTGCTTTCGATAAGGAACATGCTAGGGGTAAGAGGAATCAATTCTTCTGGATTTCCTGCGACATATGTTAACGGTCTACGATTAATGATGGATTCACAATCACAAATTACAGTATACAGTTCATCAGAAGTTAAAACTGATTTACATAAAGTACGTTTTAACAAATCCTTTAGAATGCGAACCAACCTTTCCTACCAGTCTCCGTACCAAGCCGCGGTAGGAGAATTAATCTCCAAAAGATTTTAGGAGTTCTGGTTTCTTTTAGAATTTTAATCCAACTCAATTTTGATAGATCTTTAGAGGCGCCCCGAAAGTTATTTCCATTATCGCAATAAATTGTTCGTGGCCGCCCATGTCTGGCGATAAAGCGTTTAAGGGCCAAGAGAAAAGTGACAGAAGATAGGGAATTTACAAGTTCAAGGTGAATGGCATGGTATACCGCACAAGTAAAATGAACTATCCACACTTTTCTTTCATTTTCCAAAAAGAGTGACCCTGCCAAATGTATTCCCACAATTTCAAATGGCGCACAATCTGTTACTCTGTCTGATGGCAAAGGTGTTGGTTCGCTTGACATAGATTTAACCTTAAAGCGTTTACAAATAACACAATTATACAGGCCATTTTTAATAGCTTTCCTAGCCCTGATTATCCAATATCTTTCTCTTTACAGGCATTGCATCATTTGAATTCCGGCATGGCAGCTTTTCCTATGTACAGTTCTAATTAAGAGCTTAGTAAATTCATATTTTTCTGGTAACAGTATTGGATACTGAAAAGATCTATAATTATTTCGATTAATTAATTTCGTTTTCACTCTTACAATACCTTCATTGTCTAGGAAAGTTTCAATAAAATTGGAAGATTTTGCATCAAAAAGATAAGAGCTCTGAACTAAAAGAATTAACTTCTTTTCAGAATATTCAGTTTCAGATTGTGAAAGTTCAGAGTCTTTACATTTTCCATTAACCACTTTATAATTATTTACAAATCTCAATATCCAAGCAAATACTCGAATCATTTTATCATAATCAGATACTCTTTCTGCATACCAAGGGTGTGTGTCTTCTGTTAGATTCATGCTTACCAATTTGCTCTTTTTCTTTTCAATATCTACTTCTTTAGGTTGACAAATATTGTCACTATCAGGCCAAGACTCAGGGTGTTCTTCTAACCAAGATGGACCCTCCCACCATTTGGAACTTAACATTTGTTGGGGAGTACATGCACGAGATAGAATATCGGCAATATTCATATTTCTTTGTACATGTCGCCATGAATAACACCCAGTTAGCTCTCTGATCTCTTTAACGCGATTGGTAACAAAAACAGACCAGTCTCCATATTCTTTAATCCACCACAAAGCAACAGTGGAATCCGACCAGAGTGTGACTTTAATACTTGATGCATCGTTCGTCTTGATAACAAAATTAGCAAGTCTTGCTCCGATGCAACAAGCCATCAATTCCAACCTTGGAATGCTCAAAGATTTTAAAGGAGCCACTCTGTTCTTAGCGAGAATTAGTCTCACTTTACTTTCACCTTCTACCTTAGATCTAACAAAGACACAAGCAGTATATGCCCCCTTGCATGCATCTACAAACACACGCAATTCAAATGTTTCACTAAAGTTCATAAAACGTGGCAAAGCAACATCTTTCAATAAATACATTTCATTTGACCATTTAGAAGCTTATCAACAAAAGTAAAAGGCAATTCCTCCTCCCAAGAAAAATGAGATTTCCATAAATCTTATAATATGAGTTTAAGGAGCAATGTAGAAGGAGTCAACATACCAAGAGGATCATAGAATTTTTGTACCGTGGACAAAATAAATTTCTTAGTTATTTTAGTATCACAAGATAAAATTTCAAAATCAATTTTGCACTTCAATGTATCCTCATCCAAATTCCAAATTATTCCCAATACAGAGATGTTTCCAGAATGCTTACTAGCATGTTTGCGCTCTGCATTGCTCTCCCAACCCCTTAAATTAAAACAACCTTTAGACATGATAAGTTTTGCTTTTTGAATAAAATTCTCAGCCTCTAAAACATCATACACTCCAGTTAAACAATTATCAACGTAAAAAGAACATTTAAGTTTCTGTACAACATCATAAAATTCTGTACAATTGTCAAGAAGATGCATAATTGAAGCATTCAATAAAAAGGGACTCGAAGAAATACCAAACACAATTCTACAATGTCTGTAAATCAATTCTACATCATTACAAGGTTAAAAAATCTCAGAAAGTCTCTATCCTTAGGTGCTACAGACAACATTAAGAATGCCTTTTCTATATCCGCATTAATACCGATTGGATACATTCTAAATCGATCAAGAATATCAGGTATTAATTTTATGGGTTTAACTCCCTTAAATAAGCATTAGTTCAAAGAAGGATCCCCCTCTGAGAGGCAGAAGCGTCGAAAACCAGAAGAATTTTAGTAGTATATTATATAAGTTAATATATCTAATTTATCACTGGCCGGTGTGATAAATAATGGCATTCTCTGTTCAATTCGAAATCTGGCACGCGTTCAATAACGTTCAATTTTTCCCAATCCGGAAATACTTTCTGATAAACCGAAAAAAAATTCCCCTTTTCCAAATCTGTTAATCATTCTTTCATGTCTTTTCCAGACTAACTCTTTATTACTGGGTAAATTTTTAGAATCACATTTCCAAGGAAGTTCTACTTCATATCTTCCATCAGGAAGAATTTTCAATTTGTCATTAAAATCATTTAAATCAAGATCGCCCTTTTCTTTTTCACTTTCGGTTAGGCTCGATATCCCTAAAACCTCAAGTTGCCAAAGTTTATTTATTGGTACGTTCATGGAATGCATTGATAATCTCGTTAAAATGTTATCCTTTTCACATGAACCCTTTCCAAATACAGTCCAACCTAGTTTCGTTTCTATGGCTGTTAAGCCGTATTCTAATTCAACAGTATTTCCTGTCGATAATTTTCCTAAGACATTTGCTCCGATCAAAAGATTAATTTCCGTTTCATTTCGAAAAGAATCAGTAAAATCTATTTTCTTTCGTTTTAATTCATTCAAGATCTCTTTATTCTCAATCCTAGGTTTAAAACCGCAAATCAGTTTTTGAAAGAATTTCAAAACTACAAGAAAAAGTTATATTTAAATTACTGACCTCGACCGGAAATACTTCATGATATGTTGGTTTAGTTTCTTTACCCCCGAACAGCGCATGAATCACTGTTTCGGTTCTGAGAGGAGATGCTTTAAGCTGAGTTATGATTTTTTCGCTGACGTAACTGCTTTGTGAGCCAGAATCCATCACTGCGCGGATTAATTTTTGTTGACCTTCTGCCATCTGTAGGTGCATTTGTCGGGAGGGCCTGTGTTATGAAACATATAACCTCCATTCTGTGGTCTGCTGCTAAGGTGGCTTGACAATATTGTGTTGAACTTGACTAGGGCAGATATTGACAGTTGAATTGGTTTCTAGAAGAAAAATGAGAATAGAAAAAAAAGCAACAAGAGAATTATCAGTATTTACAGTTGAAGGATGGCAGGAATTCACATTATGTCAGGTCTGGAAGGATGAAGGGTCGGAGATCTGCTCAGGTATTTCCATTCATATCTTCGGAGAGAATGAATAGCTTGTTGTAAGGGTCTAGTTTTTTTTCATTTCTTCAAGCGTCTGCTTAACGTTGGAGACTTTTTCAAGGATTAGCTGCATTTGTTTTAGAAAGCTAGTTCTTCCTTGTTGACTTGAAAGTCTGCAGGTAGTGGGATGTTTGCTGGTTCTTGAGAGAGAAGGAGGCCAGTATCTGTAGTTTCCGGAATTGCAGTAGGCTGGATTTCTTGGTTCAGTGCTTTTGCAGTGGTGGTACTTGGCTGTCTCCTTTCCTTCAGTATTGGGGCAAAAGTTTTTCTGTTGTGACTTTCTTTATCTTGGGAAAATTCGAGCAGCCTCGGTAAGACGCTGTGTGGGGACTCCCACAGTTGGCACATTTCGGAGTGAATTCTGGATTCCTCTTGTTCGGGCACGTTCTAGAATCGTGTCCTAAGCGCATAATACACATTTGACAGTCATCTTGCATCCAGAACTGTGATGATTAAACTTCTGGCAGTAAAAACACTGCCCGACAGTTTTTCTTTCATATTTCTCCACTCTGATGATGAAGTAGTTCAGATTATCCAGAGTGTAGATATCTTTTAGATTGTCCGATTTGAATAGATGTACTTGGAAAATATCCAGAGGCTTCTTGTCTCGAAATCTGCGGAGTTGGTTGACTTTTGCTGCTTTAAAGCCTTTACTAGTGAGTCCTTCTTCAATTTCATCTGTCTTGGTATTGCCAGGGAGGCCTTTGGTGAAAATCTTGACCGGTTTTTCAGCTCTTGATGGAATAACATAGTACTGAATACTTTGTTCAGTCAGTAATCTATGAGATCACTATGTTCTTTTGAAGAGTTTGTGAAAACGTGCATAAATTCTCCAACAGGTTTAGCACGGCATTTCAAGTTCTTGGTTTCGTTCAGTCTTTTCATTAGGAATTTGAATTCCGGAAAATTCAGGATTACCACAGGCGGGATATTCATTTCACGATTGGGAATTTTTTCCGAGTCGTTGCTATTATTGGTAGTAGGTGCAGTGGCCACGATGTTGGGGGTTTTTTTGACAATCTTTTCTTCGTCCAGTTGCGATTTGTTCGACTGTCTGCGCTTTCCTTGAGTTTTGAATTCTTCCTCTAAAATGGGAGTGGTATTTTCCTCGATAGGCGAGCAAGATGCGACGCCACTACTTTCCTTCGTTATTTCATCGGCGATCGTAGTTACCCTGTAGTTTGGCCGGTATTATTACCCGTAATGAAGGAAACATCAAAAGAGATTTGTGTTTGTCTATCAGCGGAATCCATTTCTATTTCATCATCAACATCTTCCCCGAATTCATTAAGCCACCTGTCTTGATCCTCCGTGATGTTTTATTCAAGTTCCTTAAGACGCTCCTGGGCTCTTGTCTTTAATTCGATAGTATTCTCCGTGTCATCTAGCTGATTCAGTTTCTTCATAATTTCATCGTATTGTAGATGAGAGGTCAGCGCCTGTGAGAGCATAGATTCAATAATCTTTACTTGATTGGTTTTAGTCCGCAATGGGAATGAACTAACGTCATTCGGATCCTCCGCTGGAGTGCCCTTTTTTTTCTTCGTCATCGGACAAGTGCCAGCGCTATCGTCTTCCACCGTATACTGCGTATATGCTAAGAGATCGCAAACACCGATAAGAAGCTGCTCAGGAAAAGGTCACCTCACTCGTTGGTGTCTGCCAAGCGAATAAAATAGCGATTCTGCTTTCAAAATAGCGATTCTCATTGTTGACCTTGATAACGAATAAGAACGCAAACTTCTTGCAAAAAAGATAGTTTCGCTTTTTCTGCAATTAGAGAGGGAAGATTTTCAGATTTTGGAACACATTTAGATTCATTATTTTTATCACACGTGAATTCAAAATGATGATTATTACAATGAGAAAATTTCAATTGATTTTTAACATTACAAAATTTACTTAAATTACCAGCTTTCTTTAAACAAGAAATACGTGCACCTTTCTTTAACAATAATTTTTGTTTAGCAGCTAAAGTCATTTTCCTTGCGGAAAAACATTTTTCAATAGGATGAGATTTATCACAAAAAATACAGTTATGAATTCTCTTACCTGGTGATTGAAGACTTACCAAAGCTGATGCTGTTATTGATTGGGATTGTTTTACCTGATCATTATAGAGTTCGTTTCGTCGAGAAGTCTCGTGGGAGGCGAAATCAGTCTGTGCTAAAGTAACCATTTCATCCTCTTTTACTTCCTGACTAAGAAAGTTCATCAGCTGTTCTAAAGTTCGGGATTCTTTAGTCTTTGTCAATCTATGATTTTGGTTCCTTTCCCAAGCCACTAACACTTCTTCAGGTAAGTAGAACTCCATTAATGGACTCAAAAAGTATCCGTATTTTTCTTGCGTTCTTACTAGGCTCTCTAGGGCTCGTATTTTGGCTTCCATCTCGTCATATAATGCTGGAAGATCTGTTTTTGAGCGTCCGGTGGCCGCGTTTTTCATGACCATGGACAACATATCTCTCACAAATTTCTGTACCAATAGATCATCTCTTCCACAGCGTTCCTGAAGCTGCGAAATCGCTTTCGCATAATTATCCGCTGTTACCGGGAAACTTTCAACCACACGAGCAACTTTTGATTTTGGCACAACAGCTTGTAGAAGATACTGGAATTTATCTTCTTTTGGTATACTTGAATCTTCATATATTTTTCGAAATTTTCTCCAGAAAGCCAAATAATCTTTAGCATTTCCGTCGAATTTCTTTAGCTCAATCTTCGGGAGCTTAAATTTTCTCTGTTCAGAGAAATCTTTAGTACTCGAGTCTTTCAAACACGTTTCTTCGATTTGCGAACAAAGCTCAGTATATTTATCTTGGTACTTCTCAGCAAACAAAAAGTCTTCTTCATATGCCTGTTCGGCATCTTCAATTTTCAAAATCAGGTTCGTAATTTCTGTTTGTCAAGTATCCGAGCGCTCAAATTTATCGCTAATCTGCGATTTCAAAATCGAAAGTTGATTCAGTTCAGGAGTTTCTTTCTTAAGCTCGTCTTCAATTTTCTTAGCACATACCGTAAAAGAGGTACGGAAAGATTTCCTCTGTGTTTTCAGCAGTGTCAAATCCATTGTCATGTCGGGAACAGAATTCACAAAAATTCTAATCCAAAGTACTCGCAGTCCCGCCTAGGGTACCACTATGATCGAAGACCATTTAACATAGAATCGAAGTTCAGATATCTTATGAGGCTTGCGTCTACCAGATGCTGTGTACTTTGGCCAAATAAGACTAAAAGTCTTTCAGACACATGCGTTTATTGACAATGGACGACAAAAACACAAAGATACACATAAAACGTACGGCAACGCCGAGTTCACAAGTAGTTCTGATTACATCAGTCAGCTCGCAGGCTGACGTCACAATATCGCCGCCTGGTGGCGGTTACATTTCGCTTCACTTCACAACAATACCTCTAGCAATTTAATTATAGGAATATTTGTGAAAAGATCTTGAATGTCGTAGGTTTCTATTGTATCAATTTTGTTATTATTAAGAAATTCAATTACTTTGTTATTGTTTTTGATAATCCATATAAAAATTTCTTGCTCAATATAATTTAGGATGATATTAAGATGTTTTGAAAAATTGGTTCTAGGTTTGTTCAGGTAGGTGTTAGTGCCGCAAGTGATATATCTGAATTTAATTGGCTGTTTATGAAATTTGGGATATATAACAATATATGGTAGAATATTATTTGCATTATTTCGTTTAATTATTTTTAAGACATGAAATTTTTTTCTGAATGGTGATTATATTTCATTTATAAAGTTTGTAAGATTCTGAAGATTTGAATTCCTTTTCTGAAATTCGAGGAGACTTTTTTGCATATAATTGCAAAGTTGCCGGCAACTTTATCAATATGGGTTATGATGAATTGTTCTTGCAGAGCTTTGATATTATCCTTGATATTTCAGAAGTCATATTTTTCGTAATAAGGAGTGTCTTTTTGTAATTGTTTTCTATGAACTGTTTAAAGTTTAAGTATATTGACTATTTCCATTTGGTGAAGAATTGCACTGGTATATCGAATTTGGCGGCAAGATTTAGCAAAAGTTATCCAAATCATTAAGAAAACTTTTGCAAATTTTATTAATGGAAATCCTGAAAATAGGACGGAATATTGTACCTCTGATCATTAGTTCCATTAGTTCTTTATTGTCAATAACATCTAGGTTACCGGTTATAATGTGTTTATAGAAGGGATCTATGTATTTATTATATTCTTTTCTATTGCCAAGGCACTGAATGCTTTTTCTATTGGTCCTAACATCTTTACAAAAGAAATTGTAGCTGAAGATTCTTCTACCGATATTTGTATCATATTTAAAGCATTTATTAACTTCTATATTTTTATTGGAAAATATCCTTAAATTCTTGGAGTACTCCAAACAATTTAAATTGTAGTTTTCAAGTTGATATTCGTGTAAATTATTGTTTTATCTGGTAGTTTGTTCTTCGATTTGGCAATTCTTGCTTTATATAGATCATTAATAAGAAGTAGGAAGTGTTGATTATATGTTTCATAGTTTTTTTTAAATATTTTCGAGAATCTTGCAGAATTTTTTAGCAGAGAAAATGAAGATTTTTACCTGTCGATATTTAAAGTTTTTACTAAAATCGTCTTCCATTCCTTTTACTTCATGATATATTAGTTTACTAGCCGTTTCCCATGGAATCATTACTAAACAAAATGGGGGAAAATGCCCACAATAGCACGAAAAAGTTTTGAAAACAAAGTCAAGACAAAAGATACACATTATTCATTTCCCCGCTTATTTTTGTTCGCGACAATGGCATTTGTCAAAACAGAAATGTATATATATTAAGTTTCCCCGCTCCTTTTTCCTCTCGACCATGACTCGAATGTAATGACGTCACATGCCGGAAAAATCGGATTTTAGAAATGCATGCTGGGAATGAAAGCGTATAACGTCATCTGCCGAGAGAAAGGTTACGCACCAGCCAATGAAATTGACACAATGCATTCTGGGATCATCCGGAGAAACTCTCCACGTTAAATCTCGCTAGAAAAAACTGTTTGAACTGATAAGGAATATATTAATTAAAAAAACGAAGAAGGATATTTTAACCATTCTTATTTTTAATCCGACAGAAGCATTCCAGTTATAAGCTGAAAAAATTAAAATAATAAAATTATTATAACTTCAGATGCAGAATTTGAAGAAGGCCTTATTAAAAATTACCATAAAAGTGACTATTTTTCAAAAATTTCTCAGATTCAGTAAATTACGTTAGACTTTCGAAATCAACTTAATAAGAACGGAAATCCTTTGTTTTTTCCAATGGTGTGACTTTTTTTTCGTACAATTAATCGAAACCATGCTATTCAGAAATGAGTGCGAAAAATCACCCAAAACAACAAAAAATATTAAATAAAAATTTTCTAGATTAATTTTAAAATTCCGGCTTCGAAGTGCATTCAGTCACCATTAAAACTACCCTTGTACAAAATGTCATGGTTGTAAGTGCGATAGATTCGTCTGGACATCGCAGACACAGACACACATACACAAGACACAAACATTGTCTTTTATAAGTATAGATAAATATCTTCATTAGATAATTTATTTAAATCCTTTCTACTTTTTTCACTACTCCTACAAAGCCTTTTGTTATTGCTTCTGCAAGTCTATTGCAAAGTCTTTGAATGTTATTTTTATTGGTTCTAACGTCTTTACAGGAGGAATTGTACCTTAAGATTCTTCTACCGATATTTGTATCATATTTAAAGCATTTATCAACTTCTATATTTTTGATTGGAAAAGATCCGTAAATTCTTGGAGTACTGTATTGAATTTAAATTGGTAGTGAATTGAATTTTTGAAGTTGATAGTCATGTAAATTGAATTTTTGAAGTTCATAGTGAAGTATATTATTGTTTTATCTGGATATTTGTTCTGCAATTTGTTAATTCTTGCTTTATATAGGTCATTAATAAGAAGTAGGAAGTGTTTATTATATGTTTCGTAGTTATTCAGAATATTTTCGTGAATCTTGCAGAATTTGACATTTCTTCATTTTACGGTTTTTTCTCTTTCATTTTATCATTTATGCTATATCTACCAAAGCGCTTTTGGAATTTCAGCTTTTGAAGCATTCATTGTGCATGTGATATATATATATCCAACTAGTACGATTCGTATTTTTGTCTTTACTCGTATATGCTTTCAATTCGTTTTAGGTAGATTCCTTATAGGAAATATACCTATTGCAAAGGTTCTCATGACACGAATTTTGGAAAATTTCTTCAGATTTTCAACGATCATAACACCTAGAACCCAAAACCACCCTTCGTTAAAAGTTTATATATATAACGCTTTTTCCTATGTTATCTTGTGAACACGATAACTGGAGTAATTTCGATTTAAATTTAACCAGCATGGGATATGTTGTAAGGATAGTGAAAATCTCGATCGAGTTCATAGATGGGCTATCCAGCTCAAAGGGGGTGGAAATGGTGAGGGGTGGAAATTTTAATTTTCCCATAAATCCTTTAAAATTGAAAATAGAAAGAAAATTCAAATTAGGCGAATTATTGCCTTATCATAATCAACAATATCTGTATTTACACCTTTTCGATAGCTACAATTGCTTAGAAGTTATGAGCTGCAAAGTGATTTTTCCACCATTCCCTCCTCTCCCCCTAACTTAAAGTACGTTTTAACCTATGCATGTTACCCCTTGTTGGAAAGCTCTCGTCATTTTCAGTCTCTTTCACCTGCTTTTATTCTTGCAGCTCTAATCCTTATGAGAATAGAGGGCGAAATGTTCTTTTCCGTATTATTACTAGAGACGTATATATATATATATATATATATATATATATATATATATATATATATAACGCTTTTGCCCATGTTATGTTGTGAACACTATAACTAGAGTAATTTTGATTGGATTTTAACCGACGAGGGATATGTTGTAAGTTCGGTGAAAATATGCACCGAGTATGTAGATGGGCGAACCAGCGTAAAGGGGGTGGAAATGGTGGGGGACTCAAAATTTCATTTTCCCATAATTCCTTTACGATTGAGGATAGAATGTAAAGTCAAAATGGGCGAATTATTACCTTTTTATAATAAACAAGTTTTGTATTGAAACTTTTTTGATAGCTACAATTTTTTAGAAGAAATGCCACTTTCAATCCCCTCCCCCATTTTATAATTTCCCCATAGCTCTGTTACGAATAAAGATAGGGAAAAAATACAATTATGCGAATTATCACCTTATCAGAACGAACGACTTCCTTCAGAACATCTCAAACTGAACAAAATCTCTTTTAAAGACGGAGAAGCATATATAGTAGGGTGGATCGAAAAATCAAAGTTTGGATAAAATAATCGGCATAGGGTGCAAAAGTTGTCTTTTTAGTGTATTAGCATATATGCAAAATTTTTTCAACTTTGTTTAATATCTTCCAGTGCCCCAAAACGCTTAAATATTTGCAAAAAAAACATTTTTATGCAAATTTCGAATTAAAAATCAAAAATTAAAAATGTGTTAAAGAAACGATTTTACAAGGAGAAACGTAGAGGAGAGGGCGAAGGAATGATAAAAAATACCAACAAAAATTGGAAAATTATCGTACTGAAAAAATATCGTGTTTGTTCGATATCACATTTTGTAAGTGTACAAATTTCGATAAATGTAAATTTCAAGAAGACATGAACATTTCAATTGCTAAGTGATTGTTTATAAAAGATCGAATATTAGAAAGGAAAATGGTTATTGGAGAAGTGGAAGCAATTGCTAATGAAAAAAAGAGAAAAGGAAAAAAGAAAACAGATGGAAGACAAAAGAATAAAACGTAAAATGGTTAAAAATGATGCTGCTCATGCTCAATCAAAGGAGCTGCTTGAGCTCAACACTATGTCTTCGTCCTTGTATACAGATACGGATGTAATTACCTTGGAATATCAATCATAAAATTGTTTAGATTTCCTTACCTTAGCAGTGGAATGTGATCGATACGGAGTTTCAGATAGAACAGCTACTTTATTTGCCAGTGCTGTTCTACAAGACATTGGAATTGTACACGAAGGCGAGGCTTCGCATGTGATAGATCGCAATAAAATTCGTAGACAGCGTAAAAAGCTTTAAAATGCAGTTGCAAAGTCTACTAAGTTAACAGTGTCGTTGTCTCTTTTAACCGGATTATATTTCGATGGGAGGAAAGAAAACACAAAAGTGCTAATTAAGAAGGACACAAGGTACTACCCAAAGACCACGAAAGACGAGCATTACACTCTTGTAAACGAACCTACCTGTGTATATCGGACATGTTACTGCTGCAACAGGAGGAGCTAAAGCCATAAAAGAAGCAATACTCAATTTTTTGGAACACATAATATGCGATTAAATGGGCTAACAGTAATTGGATGCGATGGAACAAATGTTAATACTGGGCACACGGGAGGTATTATTCGCTTGATGGAACTTGCCTCAATAGACCATTACAATGGTGAATTTGTTTGCTTCAAACAAATGAGTTACCCCTCCGTCATCTACTAAATTCTTTGGATGGGCAACAGCTGGTCCTAAAGAATTTTGTCGACCACTTCGTAAAGCAATCAAAACCTACGAGGAACTACCTGTAGCTCCTTTTTCTTCAATAAATGTGGAGAATATGCCACATAATATAGATAGAATGGTTCTCAGCAATGATCAGCAATATCTATATGATATTTGCCTAGCGATATCACGTGGTGAATGTTATTCTGACCTGGCATTAAGAAAGCCTGGTCCAGTTGTTCACTCAAGGTGGCTAACAATTGCGGGTAGAATTTTAAGGTTGTATGTGGTCACAGAAAAAATATCTGACAATCTTATTATTCTTGCAACATATATTATGAAGGTATATGCAACCTGTATGGTTCCATGTCAAGACAAACCCCTCCATAACAGAAGGAGCGCTGCATATTTGGAGACTTATTTCATTTTTTAGATATTTGGAACCCAATTTAAGAAATATAGTACACACTTTTATTCAACGAAATAGCTTCTTTTGTCATCCAGAAAATTTGCTATTGTCAATTCTCACAAATAACAGAGAGAATATAAGGTCTTTAGCACTACGAAAACTAATTTGTGCTAGATATGAAAACATAGGATTATGAGAATAAGAATTTTTCAAGTACCAAAAATAGACTTTAAAGCAAAGGATCTTTTTGCACTTATTAACTGGCAATGAGTTGGACATTTGAACCACCTCTTTTGATGAATGTGCCATTTAAATAAATAGAGAACATGGTAAAAGTTAGACAGAGGAATGGTCAAAATATCCATGCCATACCCAAGCTGTAGAAAGGTGTTTTCTCATAGTGTTTGAAGCGTCGGAAAGTGTATATTGAGAAGAGAAGAGACACGGCTTCATATTGAATAGGATACAATCAAGAAGTCTTATCAAGCATTATAATACAAAAAGGATTACATCCTTTAGAAATATGTAAATCTTCAAATTAATAGAATTAAAAAATCTATGATTAAGTTCACTTTTTATAAGTTTTGTGATTTATTGCTTTGACTATTAAATTTATACTTCATGTATTATTATAAAATTATAATTATTTATAAGCTTACACTTTAATACTTGAATAATCTGCCAATTTTTCAAATATTTTTCATTAATTCACAATTTTTAATAGATATTTGTAAAAATGTCAATTTTTATCTTTTTGGGGGGCTTTCAGGCCACCAGAAGATATGAATGAACTTTAATAATAATAAAAAAACGCAAATTAATATACCCAAAACAAAACTTTCTTACCCGGCTCTAAAGGAAATTTTGAAAATATTTTTTTTTATAAATTTCCCCCATAAATGTCATTTTTAACTATTTTTGGAGAACTTGGGGCACTGGAAGATATGAATGAATTTCAATAAAAAAATATATGTAAACTAATATACCTAAGACACAACTTTTCCACCCCATGCCGAAAATAATTTCAAAACAAAACAAAAAAAAAATGTAAATTTTCTTAAAAAATTCAATTTTTAACTATTTTTCTGGCGCTTGGGGCACCGGAAGATATGAATGAATTTCAATAAAAAAAATTATATATAAACTAATATACTTAAGACACAACTTTCCCGCCCCATGCCAAAAAGAATTTCAAAAAAAAATTTTTCCTATACTTTTCGATCCACCCTAATATATAGCCAGAAAAGACATAAATATTTTCATAGATGGCTCGAAAACCGAACACGGAGTTGGAGCTGCCTTCTGCGTCTTGACTAATGACATCTGGGCCTACCAGTGGTCTGCTAAGCTCAACGACAACAACACCGCATTTCAAGCTGAACTCACTGCACTTCACGAAGCAATAATATACGCATCTCATCAGCCAAACCTCAATACCTTTAAAATACACGTAGACAATAGAGCAAGTATCGTGGCATCTTCCAATTCAAAGAGCACAAACGAAACAGCAAGAAAAATTTTCGAAATCCTCCTTTCAAATCCAAGAATAAAAGTCTCTTGGGTTAAAGCGCATGCAGGCAATATAGGCAATGAGAGAGCATACCAACTGGCAAAAGACGCAACACAACATGGGCAACCCTATTCACATACTAAGCTTCCTAAACAGCACATAAAAGGCCTCCTCCGGAAGAGGATGCTTGAGGAGTGGCAAACCTCATGGAAGAATGGCGATACAGGCAGAAAAATCTATAACATCATGCCCTCAGTTAGTCTCCGTCCCACTAACTGGATTAGAGAGGATGTTATCTTCTTCTCTCAACATGGACCTTTCCATGCCTGCCTCAAAAAGTTTCACCTGTCTGACAGCGATTACTGCAGTTGTGGTGGAATTGGCACGGCACTTCACTACGCCACGGTGTGTATTTATACAGCGTCTTGGCATATGAGGAAGCCAGCGCCAAACTTCGAACAGGAATGGCTGAAAAGGGCCGCCAATAACCTCGTCTCCAGGCAGAAAATTCGTGGGATTATCAAATTCATTAGCGAAAACAGACATCTTTCCCAGCCTCCCTAGCCTTCAACTTCCCAGCGAGCTGAACTAAGTAGCTCAATTGCCGGACATTCCTGTTTCAAATAAAAGAAAGGTATTTCAACATCTAAAGAAAAGAAGACTATTACGAACTAATAGTGTAAAAGTGAAAATGTCTGTGCTGTACATAGTGTGTATATTTCCTTCTTTTTGTTTTTTTTATTTCTTTTTCTTAATTAAAATTCCCGTGTCTTGCCCATCAAACCGTTCAGTGACCGGTCTCGTCACGGATACGGGGGTAAGTGACGGCGTTCTATTCTGTAAGTCGATACGCTGTTTACACCCCTTCAACGCCGGTCTGCACCTTGGCCCTGCGCAAACACTGCCTCGTCCACATTCGTTCTTCTGGTACGTAAAATTTATTCTTACATTGCTCTAATGTTATATCACATAGTACTTTTCGTTTTAATTTTTCAAACATTCTTTCTCTGTTTTTGGTATGACATTAGTGTTTAAAATCAGTGTTTTAGGCCTTACGGCGTAACTGATTGGAAGAAAATGTCAAAGTTTTTATATTTTAGCAATTCATAATAAATTCATCCCTTGAAAAATGTTATTGTACTTTAATTTCGTTTTTCATTTTACGATTTACACTATATATATATGTATATCTGTATTGATATTACTTAGTTGAGGATTAAGCAAGCATCTGATTAAAGAAGAAAGCAGTAATCCAATTTAAATTTTTTCGTTTCATTTAAAAATGATGATGTAGTCTATATTAATTACATAACATTATCAGAATTAAGACCAAACCCATGGGTAGGGGGCGATATTAAATTACTTAATAGAGTTTCCAGACCGTAGCAAATCCCTAATCGTGGTTCGTGAAGAGTTCATGTTTTTGCAAATCTTTAAATGAAAACAGAAGTGCCTTTATCTAAGATTGAAGTAGAAGAAAACCGTTTATAATTAAAATTTAGGTGAAGTTGAAACGACTTTATACTTCTGACGGAAATTTTTTTTAAATCATTAGAATTTCCCCCTACACAACACTCGTACGACAGCATGGCCCTTTGCTGTCACAGATTCTGCGAAGCTGAACAGGTTTATAATTTTTTTTTGAAATTTTGAATTATTTGTTTCACTAATGGTCATGACTTTGCAATTAATAATATCAATATTAAATTTGAAAAAGTATTCAAAGTAATTTCAAATATTTTTCATAAAAAATTAATATGAAAGTAAAAGAAGATCAGATTTTTTCAAAGTATTCTAAATAATGAAATGTCAAATTCTGAAATGCAAACTACTACTTCTTTTAAATTGAATTCTTTTGACCGTAATCTTTAATATAATAAATGCGAAAGTGTGTTTTAATGTCTATTTGTTACACTTTCACGGCCAAACTACCAAACCGATTCGGAAGAAAATTGGCAGAGCTGTAGCTTGAAACCCAGAAATGAACATAGGATATGCGATTTTATCATAAATTCAATATTTTTGACAACAGACAATTAAATAATTAACAAAGAAAGGCCCATTGACTCATCTATTCGCGATGAACATTACTACTTTATTTTTGAATCAACTGTCCCATGATCGTTAAGGAATTCGTAAACATTTGGAATAACTTATTTTTAAGATCATATGTCACGTGATTCTTAAAAATGTGTATGCATATGGAATAACTTATTTTTAATGTCAGACATCACGTGATCAGATAGAAAACCACGACTATGTGAAATTGCTGAGAAAATAAATAAATAATTAATTTGTGAAATAATAAGTGAACTTAATCAACTCGACGCTTGATTTCCATTTCCTGAATTTTCAGACATTTTAATTTTAGTTATTTATATTTGTCTCGTTTCGTTATGAGATTTTATTCAAGAAATTGTCGATAAATTGACGCCGGGACAGAATCTATTGATAGATATGATATAGTTACAAGAGTTTTTAGATTAAAATTTAGAATCTAATGTTAATTAAATCTAAAGGAAAATATACAAAGATATATTTTGTTTTATGTATTCTTTTGAATGGTAGAAGCGGATGACATATAGCATGATGGATGATATATTCCACAGATTGTAAAGGCCTTATGTTACCATTGAGTACAAAGATGTAATTTACAGTAACGGAAAATATATAATGAATAGAGATTGATTGTTGAATCGGTGATTTTGGCACTTTTTAATGAAAGTACAGTTCAGATAAATAAAAAAAATGTCCAAATGGAGGGAGGTATTACGGAATGTCTAACTGTAAATACGCTAATGGGCAATAACAAGCAAAATCATATCCTGTAGAGTTCTTCAACGCCTTAGAATTGTCAGAGGTACCTTCCTACAAGCTGACATTTAAAGGCGGTGAGCCAGTACTATTGATACGTAGCCTCGATGTACCGAGACTGCGCATTGGCACATGGTTACAAATTACACAGCTAGGTCCAACCGTTGTTCGAGCTACTGTTATGACTGGCATGGCGATAGGAGAGAGTGTTTTAATTCCACACATTCCGATTATGCAGAGGGATTTACCATCCAAGTTCAAAAGGTAACAATTTCCTTTAAAATTAGCATTTGCCAGGCTCAGGGCCAGACACTCAACAACAAACGGCAACTATTGAATTCCTTATCGTTAAAACGAATAGCAAAGTAGGGATGTTTTCATGCAGCTTTTCGGAAACTTGTGGAAGAAAATTTTTCTCAGAATCTTATTATGGCGTAGAAATACATATAAGCTTTTCTTTTCATAAACAAAAAAAATGCTTGTGTAGAGATACCCCTGAATGAACCTCTAAATTAATTATCTTAGCATAACACCTTGAAAAAGTGTTTATCCTTGAAATCGCATGAATAATTTGAAATGAGTAACAGATTTCTGTTATTTTTTTATTTTGCCAATTTTGCAAAGAAAAGACCATGTAGAAAAATGTAGTAAGTTTTGACTGGGTTTCTAGTCCTATTTTTAGAAATAGGACTAAAAACCCAGATATAATTTCTTACCCAGAATAAATAATTTATTGCATTTTGTTAGTTATTACATTTTCACAAATTGGTATATTAAGGGCTTAAGGAATACATGAAAATGATACATAACTAAAATATTTTTAAAAAGTTAACACTTCAATCACATTTAGAACTGTTTAAAATTCAAATAATAAAAATAATTGCTTCATGAAATACAATTTGGACTGCGACTTGCTAGAATAGGGTAACAAACAATATGTTATTCTTGTTTCATTTTCTTACATTCATTATAGCAAATTGGTTGATAATATAATCACAATTTAATTTTATAGCTCATTCGGAATTGACAGATATCATGGCTAAGAAATTATATCGTTCTTAACAAATTCTAGAACTTAAGTAATTTTTTTATTATTTTCAATCATGAGAAAGATATTTCTGCAGAAACATTTGTAATTGGTAAGGGTAATGTATTTTTCGGAACAGTCACAAAATTTGGATACAATTTAGATAAATTATTTTTAATTAAATATTGTATTACTGAGTCCCTGCATGGTAAAACTCGATGACAAATTTCGATTTCATTCAAGAAATCAATATCGCATTGCACAAAGCTGCATTTAAGTCTTTGCAACATTTAAGAAGATCGTCTTCAGACAATTTGTGAATATTATCCTAATTAGATAAAAATTCATATGACACTTTTATCTCATGATAAATTTCGATCTTTTCTGAAAAGAAATAATGGCTATATTCATTATGACTAGAAAATAAATGATTGACAGTTGAAATAGACTGATTGGTTGCTTCAAAGAAAAATGGCTTTTTTTCTCCATGCAGTTCTTAAATTCTGTCGCCTTCAACTAACTACTCAACTATTTTCTTTGCAGTTGTTAAAAGTAGATAGTATGAATTCCTTTTCATGATATTTTTCAAAATGATATTTCACGATATTTTTAGTCAGCAAAATTTTCCTGTCAAGTCTTTTGCCGTTTCAACACAAATCGTTTTTGCAAACAGGCTCGGATTATCAAATAGGTTAAGTAGGTAACTGCCTAGGGACCCAATATCTTTCGAGGCTTCCAATGCCTTATGATATTTTTATGTATTATTTTCAAGGAAACTTAATTAAGTGTTTTCATTTAATTTACAAGAGCCGTATAAAGGAACTTATTTAAATTGAAATCAAGTATTGTTTAAATCTCAGAACATTATTCATAGGTTTTTTTTCTCATGTTTTTAATTTAGCGAGAAGATCAGTCTGATCCAGTTTGTTTTATCGTTTTTCCGGCTGCAAAATATCCATATAAATTTTATATTAGATTATTTAGACTGTGTAAAAAAATTTTGCAATTTTTTCACCACTTATTGAAAAAAAATTAGTTTAAATTTTAGTTTTTTTCTTATTTCTGAGATATTGAAACCACTCTCCTGAAGGTGATCGCCAAATTCAATGTAATTCTTTTTAATTTTAGTCTGTCTTAATATTTGCTTGTTTCGAAAACAATGAAAATATTTGGTTTTCAAACTGAGTAGGGAAGAAATTGAAACTTGTATTGCCTATAGGCCTGTTTAGGACTTAAACCGGCCCTGCTTTTATATGTGCTTTCAGAGTCATCTACATCTTATACTAACAAACAATTGTTCTTGATGTCTCAAGCCTGGAGTGCAATCTAATAAAATTGTGAAATGCTTAGCTTTCTTAACAAAATTTATTGTTTCCTTTTTAACTAAATATAAAAAATAGCCACTTTATAAAATTATAGCCACTATTCATACACAAACACGTGCAAAACGTTGTGTTTTGTTTTTTGTTATTTTTTCATATTCTCTGTCAATAATGTTTCTCAGTTTGTAACAGTTTATGTGCAGCTTGTAAGATATTCTAATCTTTTACGACTTTAAAGAACCCAACTTGCCTTAGATTGGAACATGTAAAATGTGCACAAATTGTATAATTATATTCAAATGTATTTATAGTTTGATTTAAGAGACAGAAATCATTTTCATTTTACAAAATCAGTCAGCGGCGCGGGGCCTTGTGCGGTCGCACCGATTACAATCCCTTCCGGCCGGCTCTGGGAAGGGGGATTTGCTAGCGATAAAAAACGGGGGAAGACTCTCCCTGCTTCGATAATTAGACATCCCGCAGATAGCAATGGGGGGGGGAGATTCAGGCATTTCTTTTTCAAACACCTGTTGTGTGACGGAGGATATTTCTTAAAGGAACCCATTGCCAAGCAGAGAGATATTTTTCAGACGGTTTGCTCTGACCTATTAGTCCCTCAGAGGGTTAAAAGACATAATTTAAAATTATGATTCTATTTTTGTAAAGGACAATGTGGTGAAGTCAGAGTTTAACTTCAAAGAATAGTGCTCATTTTTGACTTGACAGTTAGTCTGAGACCTTATAGTTCTTTTCCTATTGAAATGCAAGAAATATATCGCCAGGTTGTGAAATTATTGCAAGCTGGTTTAATAAAACGGAGCAATAGTACTGAGTCATCCCCGGTAATTTTAGCTTTAAAACTCGATGAATGTGAAAACACTCTTCTATACACAGATTTTAGAAAATTAAATACTCTATGCTAATCAGATTCTGAACATTTACCACTCATGGATAGTCTGTTGATAAATTATCTAAAGAAAAATTCTTCTCCTCTTTGGATTTGGCATCAGGTTATTGTCATGTGCCCATTCATCCCTAAGTTTATGAAAATTTTTACTTTTGCAAAAATTTTATCTTATACAATTCGTTCAGATTACCATTTGGCATTGAAGATGCTCCAGTAATTTTGAAAAGATAGTTTGCTAAATATTAACAAAATACAAAATTTATTTTGCTTGCAATTACTTCAATTATATCATTGTATAATCCTCCTCAGAACTACAACATTGGAAACAACTTAACACGATCTTTGAAATTTGTGGTAAAAAAAACAATAAATGAAATTATCCGAATGCATTTTGCCTATTCTAAAATTAACTTTTTAAGCTATGAAAATGAACAAGACAAAGTTTCTCCTAATGAAGCTAATATTGAAACTATGAAGCATTGAATCCACCACCTAACGTAAAAGAACTTCAAAGGTTCTTAGGTCTTGTAAATGTTCACAATATATTTACTTCTCTATATGCTAAAAGAAATCAAAAGATAAGCTCTAAATCAATTATTGAGAAAAGTTTTTAAATTTAATTGGACTAATGAATGTCAAAATGCATTTGAAAAATTAAAAGAAATCTTAACGACAAAACTAATTTTAAAATTATATAATCCTGATGTGACATGCCATGTTTCTGTTGATGCATCACATAAGAGTGTTGGAACAGTTCTGAAATAAACTGCTGCTTCCGATGTTTTATAGCCCAATAGCTAATAATTCTAGATCTTTAACAGATTATGAAAAAAATTATGCAATATCCAAATTAGAATTTCATGCAATAGTTGATGCATATTTTACTATTATCTTCATTGCCAAAAATTTGTCATTCGATTGATTATGCGGCTCTGGTTTGGCTCAAGAATAGGTAATATATATAGTTAGGAGCTCATTAAAGTTAAGTATGTTTGAATATGAAATTAAATATCAAAAAGGTTCTACTAACATTGAAGCAGATATGTTATCTAGGAATCTGATTTATCATCATCTTCAACATTCAACCCATTTTAATAAGGTAAGAAGACAGAAAAAAATTGTTTTGTTATAACAAGTACCTGCACTAGTAAAAGTTTTGAATGTATTTTCGTTGACACTGTTTGAGATTTTAATTACTAAACGGAACAAAAAAATTCCTCATATTGTATTTGACTTCGCATTACATTACATTACACCACCTGCACCCACGTGTTTAGAGCCATTTGGCTCCATTCCGGTTTGAATGGATGGAGGTAAATTTTATTTTTTAAGAAAGGACAGAATCAAGTAACAGATACAAAAACAAATAAAAAAAGAAAAGGAATAATACACTATACAGGAACAACATAAAACAATACAAAATAGAAAAAAAATTACGTAGAGGGAAAATGTCATAAGTAGCTGGAAGTGTGTGTCAGTCAGGGTGGATGAGTGCCCAATTATTATCCTCTACAATGAGATTGTTCTCATCACATATGAAATGCATTAGGAGTCGAAGTCGGGTTCTTGATATGATGCTCGTAAGAATGTTTTTGAACCACTATTATTTAAGTGACACTGTTGGATTTTGGATATGCCAGGAGAGGATAAGCCGTCATTTTGTGGCATACTGCATTGGATCTCTTTGTTCTTATTTGATATTGCAACAAGACATGTTTGGGTTTTTGCTTCCAAAAGTGAAAGCTCTGAAACTTACATTAATGTTCGTTAACTAGTTTTCCGAATTCAAGACCCTGAGAAATTATTTACTTCTTCTAGATTAAAAAAAATTCTTACGAAATTATAATGTGAAACACTTGGACAAAATTATTAGAACATGTTCCTAATGAATATAATTTAACTCCTCATTCAGTAACTAAATATCTTTCAGAGTATGCATTGTTTGATACGGTACCTTATAAATCCCTAATTGGTCAAAATAAATATTAAGAACATGTGAATGAATCTGGAGAATTAGCTTTACAAAGAACAATAGATTTTCATAACAAAATCATTATAAGATATGATGCTCGTTTCGTTGAAACGAAATTTAATGTAGGTGATTTTGTCATTTATGATGAATTTTATTATACTAATACTAGAAAATTGTATCCTCCCTTTTCTGTCCTAATGTTTTGAAATAAATGTTGAAATTGATAAACCAATTTCTTTAACAAAACAACCATCACAAATTACGCATGGTTCCAAATTAAGGTGTTTTCATTGACCATATAAATTTAAAATAAGCTAGGAATAGTCGTCAATCTTATCAAAACAATTGAATCCTGCTATTATGAATTTTTCTCTTTGGTAAGGAATCAACACGCTCTAAATTTTTCCTATGGATTCTAAGATGATTTTCTCCTTTGGTGCTTGTTACAGAAAGAAAAAAAAGATAATGAAATTTAACACGTCGTACTGTCAAAAAAGTGTATTACATTATCGTGATTCGCCTTATGCATTGACTCTCTTTTGGAGGATTCACGAGACAAACCACGACGCCCTTGCCTCATTTGCCCAGACCTGTTGGACATTTCCAGCTGTTCATGAAACTGTTTTGAAGAATAAACATACTTTTGTTACTGATGCCAAACTCTGAGAAATGTCACTGACATCAAACATGTTCTTTTTTCTATTTGGGACAAAATTGTGTTTTTTCATATATTTATATATTCAAAATATAAAACAATACGGTTATTGTTAATAATAGTTATAAAATTACAAATTGTATTAAAGATATAAATATTTTTTCAGTGCATACTTTTGATTTTCAAGATTTTTTCAATAGTATAGATATTAAAGATATGGTGAAAATTTTTTACAGATTCATAAAGAGTTTGGCTCAAATAATGTGATTAATATTTAAAAATATAAAACATTAATAGATGTTATTTTGAAAGAAAATTATATTAGCTTTGATAATAAATTGTACCAACAATTTAAAGGACTTCCAGAAGGAGAACGTGCTAGTAATGCACTAGCTAATTTATATTTACACTATTATGAGAAAGAAAAAATTAACAATAATTCTTATATTCTGTATAGATATATTGACAATTTATTATTATTTACAACAGTCGAAGACTGCACATCAAAAATGGATTTTTATACACAATACTTGATATTAATAAAAACTAATGACTGTTTCTCTTCTGCAGATTTTCTATATCTTGAAATAAGAATAGTTGATAATAAATTATGGTTCAGATGGAACTTACGAAAGAATTGCAAAACGTTATTTCTGGATCGGTAGGAGGAAGTTCATAACCAATTATGTCAAAATTGTTTTAACTGTTTCCGATTCGAAGCCTCAAACCAAAAACCTGCTGGGTTGCTACAAACTCCAGTGCAAGTACGAAGATTCAAAACCATAGCAATAGATCTCTTCAGCCCTCTCGCAGAGAGCAAATATAAGAAAAAATGGTTTTTCATTGTTGAAGACGTTGTCACTAGATGGGTAGAACTTTTTGCCCTGCCAAATGCAACGGAAGAGAGTGTGCAACTGTGTGTATGGAAGAAGTTTTCCTCAGATTTGGGTTACCTAGAAAAGTCATCAGCGACGACGGTACCCAATCTGTCTCAGCTGTTATGCAACAAATGTGTTACCCTCTGAAAATCCACCAATCATTTATTCCGTTATACTATTCAGAAGCAAATCCTGTCGAAATTGAAAAACGTGATCTAAAATCGCATCTTACTATCCTGGTGGAAGACCAACATGATTCTTGGTATGAAAAACCTCCCTTCGTCAGATTTTCAATGAACACAGCCAAGTGTTACTCGACTGTTTAAACTGCTGCCTTCTTAACTTTTGGCAGTGAATTTAGCACAGTCGACGAGGTTCAAGATGACCTACGAAGTGTTTTCTTAAAAGATATATTTGTACCAGAAATTACACCTTATATGAAAAGATTCTCAAAATTTATGGCTGAGGCCAAAGAAGTTGCTGAGATGCAACAAGATTCGCGAAAGGAATGTGGTGATAGAAAGCGACGGAGAGCTCCTAATTAATTTCCTGGAGAGGGGTGTTTGTCACTACTTGTCATTTGAGTAATGCCTCAAAGGTGCAAAAAGAAATGGACCCTAAATCATCTTCACCCAAAAATCACCCACTTCTTATGTAATCGCCAACCGAGACAATCTAATTAAACACCTGGGGACATACCACACATCAGCACTGAAAGTCTGCAAACAGAACGAAAGTGCGACACCGGTGCACCCCATAGAAAACATGGAAGACCACGGAAGACTTATGCTTATGTTTCCTCGCCGAGATGGTCTGGTAAACGTCGGAACCAGAGGGGGAGTTTGTGACAATGACATTTTGTCTCACCCTCTTGCCGGAGGATGACGCTACAAGGACTTTTCGTTTCCCAGAAAAGTAAGAGTGACAGAGTGACTTGAGACTTCGTGCGAGAAGGCGCCTTTTAACAAACTGAAAGGGATGGACAAAACTAGACATGCGTAGAGAGTTGAATATTGTAACTTAAAAGTAATCTAGTTAATCTAGAATAATTCTATGTGGTAGATGTGTGAACAATAAATTTAATTTAATTAAATTATGGACCAATCTTATTTTAACCTTCGATCTCACTTCCTGTAAGCTACCCGAAAATGACGGCTAAAAACTTTTTGACTCTTAAGATAGTCTTTTTTTATCGTATTAACTAATTTTCTGATTCTAAATACTCTGAATCATTATCATCAAAATTTTCTTCATCGAAATTCTTCATCACATTCTCAATCTTCATATCCCTGACATTTTTTGCGGCATTCTAAAAATAATATGAAACAAACTAGCCAAAAGAAAATTTTGGCTTTTGCCGACAGCGTAAAATTATCAAATGAAGTACTTTTTCAGTTTTTTTGGAATTTGTTGTCCCTAAACATCGCGAAAAATGTAGAATAAGAGCTTACAACTAGTAACATTGGCGAAAAATATCCCCATCCAACAAGGGACAATAGAACTCACGATCTTGAATGGAACGGGAACTCCTTCCAGGAGAAAGGGAGGAAAGAACTGTCATTCGATTTCTCGGTACAGTTGTACCGCAGCCGAAGTAAAAGGAAAAAAAATTCCCTTTACAGTGTATGTACCGATGATTGGAAAAGGTTAATATAGGTATCAGACTAGTTCTTTAATATAAAAATAAATTAAATAATTTGGATAATTTATGGTGAATCATAGTTAGAAATCTAGTTTTGGCAATCTGTGAGTTCAAGATAATTGTAGTTTCATATAAAAATATGCAATATATGTAAAGGATGGGCAAAAACACTGATTGTATAATTTTTAGTGAATAAGTGTGGATATTTTATTGAATAATGTATTTATTGCTTTTAGTACAATATATTGTTGTATTTCAAAGATTAATTTTAGTACTTTCCATATAATGAAGATATCCCGCTGGTGTTAGTGTATGATTTTTCATTTTAAATCATTTTAGGGTTAATTACCTTGTCTATTTTTTCAACAACTTTAGCAACAGGGATGGTTTTTACAGCAAAATTGATTTAACTTGGCTAATGCTCTTCCAAAGAAGAGCTACTAATTTTATTGTTGAAAACTCCATAAACTTGGATTGCCCTTTTTCAAAACTTTTGATAGCAAAAGAGTTCATTTACATTTTAATATCTAAATGTTTAAACTTACCTTTTTCTCTTAGGAATCTATAGTATTTCAATATTCTAGATTTCATTTTAGATTTGCTTATTTATTTAGTTAATGAATTTTTAGTTTTTGAATTGCATTTTGATATGACTTGTTTACTTTGTTTTGTATGTTCATATATAACAAGTTATATTATGGTTTATATATATATATAGAGAGAGAGAAAGAAATATTTCAATTAATCAAAACATGCGTTATATTTTCCATATGCACATATATCAATCTTAAAATAAAAATTAAAATCAAAATACCTTATTAATAGTCTTACAAATGAAATACAAAAGATAGTTTGAGTAAAGACTATTACTACTATGAAAAGGAGAATTTAGAATTGGAATTCCAAGAATCAAATGCCAATCAGTCTTGGGAACTGATATGGGTCGCATAAATCTAGATTTGTGAGGCGAAACATCTGCGAAAACCAATTCTTAAAAAAAAGAAAAATTAGGGGAATAAATTCCTAAAATCTTTCAAGATAAGAAACGAGAGAGTATATAACTTATAACATACCATTTCAATGTTTATAATTATTGTTATGATTTGAGCATTATTCTAAATACAGTTCCTCATTTCAAGTGAATATATTATTTCTAAATTAAGCTTTTAATACTATAATAAAGCACTATTAAAATATTGACTAAAAATTAAATTTATCCTTATATAATAATATATTATTTTTTGGAAATTGTACAGAAAAATTAATAAATGAATACATGATGCAATTTTATTATTAATTTAGTGGCTCCATCTACCTATGAAGTGATATACTAAAATATTTGTTAATTCCATGATATATGATCACATCAAAAATAAACAGACTATTAATTTAATAGTGTTAAATATTTCTTATTAGCATAAACATACATGAAATTTACAGGACACCCATATCTTATAGCATTTTCAAGAAAGGTATTAATATAAGACTGCTGTTTTAATATGTCTGTGACTAAAATAGTGGTACTATGAATATAATTTAAGACGATATTTGTATAAATTTGGCGACTAATGTTGCTATTCGAAAAAGTTAACTTCTTTATATTAAACTGAAAAGTGCTTCTTTTAGACTAAATCTCAGTTCTTAATTTATTATCAATTTTTTTAACTTCAAGATCTTGAAAATCTGTAGAAGAAAAATCATCATTAGTGTTTAGTAATATCAAATTCTCTGGATAAAATTCAATTTGTTTTTTTCAGCAGAACTAGGAATTGCATTAGTTTAAAATCTTTTCATAAAACTATAATATTTGGCGCTGAAAAGAGACATTTTTCATATCCTTAATTTGCCCACTAGAAGAAAACTTCTTCTCATCAGCACTTCTCATCAGCAATCAAGCAACATCCTCAGTTATGAAAGACACGAATATATCATGTGAAACGAAATTTGTAGTCGTTTAATTTGGAATGCGGGAGAGAATATAAACAAATAGAAAACTCGGCTGAAGACTAGATATAAATACGCTCAAAAGATCATATTGCTTATTTTCATTCATCGAAAATGTCTACTACGCAAAAAAAAAATGGAAATAGTATCAGCAAAATGCGAACAGATTATATGAAAATGCTTCAAGCATTTGTATCAATAAAGACAAAAATAACAGAAGTAAACATAATTAAATGTAAATGTAATCAAGTAAACAGAATGAGAAGAACCAGGAATCGTGTTCCTCAAAAATAAAAGTATCTAACGTGAAAATTCTAAACAATAAAAAGTTATGCCTTTAGGATAAATGATAAGGATACAAAAATCAACCATTGATCGTGTATTTTGGCTCTTTCCTCATACAGATAAATTTAAATCTCTAATTCGAAACCTTATAAAATAGCCGAGCATTTCATAATAATTAGGTTACTCTGAAGATTATTTAATTAGTCACAAAGCGCTCATAGTATTTCTGCTCATCGCGTTTGTGGACCCTTCCTCACCATTTGAGTACAAAAAGACAGGTTGTGGACATTAACTAACTATTTTTAGAATTAATGTGCATTAGGTGTCTTTTTGTACTAAATCGATAATGTTCTACAACATTCTGATTGACTTTTTTTTTCTCTATATCGTTCCATTTTCACGATATTAATGCTAATGACGCAGTTTGCCACCAGATGACTCTGGCTTTACACTACTTAGGCATCACTTTTATTACTAGAGTTGAAATCGGTCGAAAATTAGGGGCTGCAAGGGACTTTAGTAGGCACCTTGTATAAAAACATAAAACATATCAAAAAGTTATGCAGAATGAATAAATAAGATTAACACAAAAACAAAATACATTAAACTGACTCTACTTCACTGATAAATTTAGAGAAGAATCTTTTAGTAAAAACCGCCTATTTGAGAATGCTTTTATCAAGTTTTATTTGGAAATCAACAGTACAGATAATTTCTAGTTATATAAATTTTAAAAAAACTTTTTAACAAGTTTTCTGTACATATCTGATGTTTCTCTGGTTATAAACAGCTGGTTTATCCCCTAATATTGTAAAGAATGAGTGTTTACAACTTTTAATTACTTATTTAGTGTTTTAATGTTTTAAAATTCAGAGGATACAAGTTCTAAATTCATATAACGTATTTAAAGGTTTCAGTGATTCCAGTTTTTATTCTTTGTCTGATATTCATTTTGTGTCAGTTGTGAGAATTTTTTAAATAAAGAATGAAAAACAATCGACTATAATTAAAAATGCATGTTACAGACACACTCTTTCTCAAATATAAGTGAATTGGCTAAACTTTTAAATATATTGTTAAGCATTACTCAAATAGTTCGAAGCATGCTTAAAACTGTTACTAGTCGATAAAACAAATTAACATCCCTGCCTAATTACATAAAAAGTTAAAATTTTGTAAATGCTATATGAAAAATAAGGCTTATTAAAAGCACCTCAATCATTAAGAAGATTTTCGTTTTGGCAGTTTCCTAGATCGAGAAATTTGATTATGTAAAATTAAATTTACCTGAAATACAAAATAAATGAATTTAAGTCCATATGTAATCTATTTCAATGAATACTTTTGATGCATTTTAATCATTAAAATATTTTATGAATTTCTTAAACAATTAAAAGGTGCAAGACCGAAATAAAAATCCACTAATTATCTTTCTAATAGCTTTATTTCTTCCACAGTTCTATAATTAGATTTTCCGTGAAAAATCCAGAAGTCACAGTGTTAAGGCATGTTCCTCTCTACGGTGTAAGTACTGATCTAATTTGCATTTTCTTTTCCATTTGCTTTAGAGTGAAGATACAAAAATCGTGCAATTTGAATGGATTAAAATTAGACCATAACGGCAATTTTTTATGAAACCAAGATAGATTTATATTCATTCTACCGAAATGATTACTCAGAATCTATTGCGAGCTTAACAAATGTTGTTCCAAACAATTTTTGTTGGAATATAAAAGAAAATAAAGGTGATCCGAACCTCTAGTGCGAAACATCAGAGCATAAAAATGCTCTACACTTGTTTCATCTAGCTTGGCTTCATCTCGCTTGATTGCATCAACCATCGCGTTCTGTGCTTAAAGATATTTACGACAAAAGTTTTTTTGAAGGATTGAAAAATTTAACGGAAATAATATTGGTATTACCGAGAAGCTATTTTCTTCTTAATTCTAATGTGTTGTAAAATGTTTCTGTGCGATAATAAGTTGCGAAGTTACGGAGGAAACACGTTAAAATTTTGATTAGAATTAAATTAATTAAAATTTAATTAAAGTTTTTAAAATTCCTGTCTTAGTGAACAGCTACTACTAACTGCGTGCCGAAAAGGGTTGCTCTAAATCCAACGGTCTGCAATGTGTGACATTTTCAACGATTTTTGCGCACTGCATATAACTTGCCGCAATTTACAGATAGCATGCCAACCTATAACAATTATCGCATTAATAAATTAAATTAGGTAATGATAACATTTCCTCCTCCTTTCGCTCCTTCGTTGTTTTCCCAAACGGAAATTAAAAATTTAAAGAGAATAAATTGTATTATAAATGAAATAGATTTTCATTAAATTTGAATTTAAAGCCATAAAGTCCGAATTTGTTGTCGGCATATTTTTCTAGTTATGAAATATCCTAAGTATGTAAATAAGTTTAAATTTTTATGAAACGCAAGATTAAATGATATATAAATATATAAATGAATATATATATATATATATATATATATATATATATATATATATATATAATCTTTAAAATGAACACTTTTTTCTGTGCAATAACTGGGAACAGAATTTTTTGTTACTTATAATATTCATCGTTGTTTTATATCCTTCTATTCGTTTCTGCTCCTCACACTTTTACGATTTTTGACTTGAACTCCAAAGTTTTCATGACAAATTTTTATTCCACATTAATACATTTTAAAAACATTTTATAAAAGTTTTTGCATTTATTTTTTCTGACTTTAAGCCTTAATTCATCCGCCCAATAATTTTCACCTAACCGAATATCTATTTCCTTTTTTTTACTTTCTTGAAGTTCACATCCATAATCTAAGCAATTATATAAAAATTCATCTTGGAAGGGAGGAACTTTTGTTTATATTTTTAAATTCTGAGAATAAATTTTTTAATAGGCACATAATCCATATATTGTTACAGAAATCATCGGGCAGGATTATGGATAACGACGTTTTATTCTCGAATATTCCGGAAAACAAGACGTACAGGTAACAGGAAAAACATCACTTGCGCAAATTAGCAAAAGAAACAGATAGCAAATCACTAATAACAGCAACAGTATTTTCAATACCGCTCGGCGTATAACAGCTTACTAGTTTGAATTGCGGATAACACTCCTTTATGAGATTAAAAAGACGGTCGTTCTCCAAAGGCAATCCGAGAGGATCAACACGCTCCCGAAGTTCAGCAATTGCGGGTTTTTACAGTTTCCCCCAAAGGGCGTGACGTCACGTGGAATAACCTAGTACATTCTGTATATCTCCGCTCCTAATAGAGATATGGAGAAAAAGCTAATATATTTTAAGACCTTCATTTTGACGAAAAATGGTCGTCAAGGTCCGCGGTCGATGACTTCCCTTCCTCCGATATCTAGGAAGAACATCTGTAAAAAAACTCTTCCCAACCATAAGACAAACATTGTGAGAAAGCGACCTTACATGTTTGTAACAATTTTTAATATTCTAAAAGTATATAAATTATTCTAGTTCGCATTATTAAAATTCTTATTCGAAGAATTAATATTTTTATTCTTATCTAATATTCCTAATTTCTTATTTTATTTGAATGGCTATTTTCAGAAACCGAATTTGTCATTTTTTTTCTTCAAAAATTTTCTTCATTCTGTTTTCACGTTCCAAAGGAGCATTTATATGACGAGTGAAGCAATGACAAGAGTCAAAAAAAGACACATTATAGATGTATAAAATCTACCAGGTTAAAAGGAAGATTAATCTTTGATTTTTTTTTAAAAATCTGTCAAAATTTTGATATTATTGAAAGATGTATTTACTGCAATCAACGATTCAACTAATACTTTATCAGAAATATGGATGTCACAGCAAAAACGTATAAGCGCGAGAAGCTGATAGAAATACTCTAAGAACATTCGAATTTTAATGACTTTCATGATATATTTAAATTTTAAGGAATGTCCAGGAATTTCTTTCTATGATATTCACTGTGCCTATATTTCTTGATGAAAGTGCTTGATTTTAGATAATCAAAATGTTATTTCCTACTTTTTACCACACTAATAAAAGCGCGTTTAAAAACAATTTATTTTATACGTTTCGGCCTTTAAAATATATAATAATTTAGGATTATAAATATTATTTATCAATATTTGTCAAATTGACTACCAAAGACACCGCCTTCTGGCCATCAATGTACAGTTAAATTTATATGTTAAATGATAATCACGATTCTAAAATTTTTATACAATCTGTAATTGTTGTCCTTAATTGATGATGCAAAATTTCAGAATACCACTGCATCAGGAAGCGAGTGAAGAAACGATTACAACCCTCCATCGCCTATGAACGTGAAGCAAGTCACGTTAAGTAAAGAAGTTCAATTAAAAACACCATATCTATGTGTCTACACTTGTATATATATATATATATATATATATACAGGATGACCCAAAACGACCGCATAAACTCTGAACAGCTAGATTCCTCGTTGGGAGTACATAAAAACTGCCCAAAGAAGCGTTCCTGTACGATCCATAGTTTACGAGAAAAATACGAAAAACAAAGTATGACGTCACTGCCGGTGCAAGATAAAACACTTTATTGAACATATCTACAGCAGTATATGCACAATTTAAAGCAGATGTTCAAAGTGTCCGCCGTGCATGCCGAGGCAGGCTTGAGCACTCCGTGGAATGGCTGTCATCACACGTTGCAGCATCGCGGGGTCCACCGAAGTACAAGCAGCATGCAGACGAGCAACTAAGTCCATTTGTGTTCTCACTACATCTCGATACACCACTTAATTGAGATGGCCCCATAGGAAAAAATCCAACGGTGTAAGATCTGGCGAATGTGGCGGCCATAGAACCGGAGCCCCAAGTCCGAGACGTAGTGACAACACAAATGGACTTAGTTGCTCGTCTGCATGCTGCTTGTACTTCGGTGGACCCCGCGATGCTGCAAAGTGTGATGACAGCCATTCCCCGGAGTGCTCAAGCCTGCCTCGGCATGCACGGCGGACACTTTGAACATCTGCTTTAAATTGTGCATATACTGTTGTTGATATGTTCAATAAAGTGTTTTTTCTTGCACCGGCAGTGACGTCATACTTTGTTTTTCATATTTTTCTCGTAAACTATGGATCGTACAGGAACGCTTCATTGGGCAGTTTTTATGTACTCCCTACGAGGAATCTAGCTGTGCAGAGTTTATGCGGTCGTTTTCGGCCACCCTGTATATATGCGTGTGTGTTTGTAAAGTTGGTGATTCGTAAATTCATGAAGAAGTGTTAACACTTTTATATAATCTTAGTTTTATTTTCGTTCGGCAATTTCTTTAATTCAGCGGTTGGATTATTTCTATTATGTCTGTTACAATCAGTATCTAAATCCACCCAAGGATGAAAGAGGCAAAATACGCTGTCATGGAAGCAGAAACTTGAGAATGCCGCTTAAACGGAAATTGTTATTAAGTCCAATTCTCTGATTCAGCATTTTAAATTCTAAGCATTCTAGTTCCGTTGAAGGACGAACCAGGGGGCACTATTAAACAGTTAAAAGTAATTTATATCAAGAAAGATGTCTAAATTAAGATGTTTAGCTTCTCGGCAAGAAGAAATAGTCATTACATTATTTATCACATTTGGCATGTCATGACTAATTCTTGGGCATTTGTTTTGTCATCTGAAATTGTTTTAAAACTTTGCATTTTCAAGAGTTGTTTCTTTAAGATATTTTATGATCCGGTATCTATAATGGAATCATTAAAATTGATTTGTAATTGTATTTATGAATTCAAATTTCCGGAAATCTATATCTTTGGCTTATTCTTTTGAATAGACTGTGCTGAATGGACAAAAAATAAAATGTGTTACCATATTTTCCGAAGGGCTCTTCTGTTCAACAGTTGGTCTGCTAAAAGAGTTTCGGCTTCAAAATCGGTTTAATGAGGGTTTGAGACTGAGAACAATTTTTTTGAATAAATTTGTGGAAATTAGTCAATACAAAGCATGAAATTAAGATGAAAATCCATCGTCCAATGTGTGATGTTGCAATTTGAAAATCGGAAATCTATCAGAAACACCGTCCTCGTTTCAAGCCGAATGATAGCTGCCGAGGAGAGTGAAAAAGGCCTTGACTTATAATAACGCATGAGATCTTTGCTTTAAGTTAATAAAAGTGAGCAAAAATGGACCATTAGATACGAAGTTTACAGCCAGGATCCTCCCACTTTGGCTTCATATTCTTCATGAAGTGAATAAAATAATGATTTATTATTCATTCGTGTTTCTTTTATTTGCGTAGAGCGGCGAAATCTTCAGTCACGTTGGCGGACTTCTTGGCTGCTGGCTCGGAATATCCGTGTTCACATTAACCGACATCATGGAGAAGCTTTTCCTGAAGGTCGTCAGATGGAAGAAGAGATTCAGGAAGGAGAAAAAGAAGAGAGTACCGGATTCTGAAATTCATCTGGATTGAACAATTTATTTGCTGTTTCTAGTTTCTTTACTTCCAAACCGGAACCCGTTTCAGATATTGGTAGAATTAGCTTTTCACTGTAAAGGAATGAATTGGCTTTCACAATAAAGGAATATACTTTCAGTGAAAATCAATGAGATACAGGATATTTAGGAAAATATACAGGTTGTCACCGGTTAGTCTCAAGTCTTATACTCTTTGGTCCGTCAAACTGAAAAAATTCTCTGAATGACTTAAAGAATTATATTTGTAGTTTCTCGAGTAAATAAAGGTACTGCTGAAAAATTTATGAAGTTCAAACTCCCCAGGTCCTATTACTTACGTTTATTAAGATTTTCTCGACCCACAAACATTTTGGAAAAAAGAGGAGTTATGAAGTTTTTAATGCAACTATTTTAGACGATTTTGGATCGATGAAGATCTAACAATCAAAAAGTTTCTCCTTCTTCAGACAGCCGTCGAGTGTCTTAAAAATTGTGAAATTTAAAGCTTCATAACTCGTTCTGTTTTAATGGCAGAAGAATGGAACATTTTAGTTTAAAATCTCAATGTTTCAAGATTATTTGACCAATTATCACCAGTAGGATCAAGGGACTCTATAATAATTTTGGCTTCGCCGTTATTTTGCGGTACCTTTATTGACTCAAACACCCAAAAACTATAATTTTATAAGTCATTTCTAGCATTTTTCAATTTGAAGTACATGCCTTTCACTAATGGCTTAGAAATTCGTTTACGGTGATTCAATTAGATTTTATACCTTGCATATTTTTCTTTTTAGTGATTCGTCGGTTTCTAGTTACTGTCTAAAGTTTTTTCATAACATCCAGAAATTAAAACCTTGGCATGATAGCAATCAATGAAAATAATTTAAAACACATTTTTAAGAATTATACCAACATAAATTTTCATATTCTAATAACTGGTTGTTATATTTCACAGAAATTCATGATTTGAGACATCAGCTAAACAGAATTATCAATTTTAAAAATTACCTCTAAAAACGAAGGATTCAAGTTGGTATTAAATATGACGGACATTTCTGGCAAAGTAAACGCCTCTTTTGAGAAAGACAGAGAAAAATTTTCTAAAGGCCCCTAACCAATTTCTCGTTAATGTAATTTATTTTGACTAAAATATCAATATTTGATCTCCAGTATTATTGAAATGAAGCATTTACACTCATGTTTAAATATTTAAACAATTTCTAGAGAAGAATAGTTTTTAAAACACTTAAGAAATACGAAAATGAAGTTTTGGCTACAATTCAAACAATACTACGTAAGAATTATGAAAATTATAAGCTTCATTCAGCAAGATGTTTGTATAAATAAAAGCCTTGAAACAGACACAGAGAAAATAAAAACTGATCATCTTTTTCTCATATGTTTTAAGATAAAAATAAAATATTTATGTAATTTTACTTTTCTGAAGATATAATTTATTTAATCATGTCATGTGAAATGATAATTACTTATAAAACTGCTAATGCACTATATGTTTTTATAGATCTCTGAAAAAAATCGATAAAGTTATCAAACTAATTTATGATTCAGAGAATGTGAATTGCTAAGATGTTATTTGTAAATAAATGTTACTTTATTTCATTTTCTGTATTATATTTAAAAATTTAATCATATTTTTATTCATATAAAATTTCATAATAAATTGTATCATATTTTTTTAAATAAAATGATTTGCATTAATGAATTGAATTTAAATTCTTTTCATTCTGCATTATTTATGAACCACCTTAATTAGAAATTGAATTATTCAAAAATTGTTTTATGGGCAACACTTATGCTAAAATCTCTGGCAAAGGTTATAAGGCAAGAAGTGTTCACCAATTTCAAAACATAACAAATTTAATCCGGATTTGAACAAGAAATATTTTCTTCTTTTATTGAATTGAAATATGTCGAAATACCCAGTAAGGTTTCCACTTTAATTTATTTTATAAAATCTCTTGAAAGAAATAATTTTTAAGTATAAAAATTAATTCACAAATATGTAGTTGCATTTACCCCATTTCCCAAATAGGCGGGGAAGTTGGGAAACTCCCGCCGTTAAATTTAGGAATAGCAAAGAGAAAAAAAAGGAATGGCGACCATTATGCTTCAAATTTTTTATATCTTAAGCAAACTTTAGCTATTTTTGAATGTTGATGATTCTCGCAACGATGACAAAAAATACTCTTCAAATTTCGAGCATATATTTAGGAACATTGTAGATGATAATATTTTCGGCTTGACTGCACCAGCCAAAGCATTTTGTGTGTAACGACTTTTACAGCAGGACTTTTACAGAAAGAATATATTATTATTAGCATTACTTAACTAATAATAGAGAAAGAGACAATTCTGCTTTAGAATTAATGTTCTGAGGGAGAGCAATTTTTTATTATAACTTTAATATTGTCTAAAGCACGCGAATGAATGAATTGATGAAACAATTAAATTGGTTTGAATTTTATTGTAGCAATAAAATATTGTTAAAAATACTGCTAAAAATTAAATTTGAAAGTTTATTGAAATAAGACAAAAGTTATGCTGAAATGAAATTGGTGTCACTAAAATGCTAACTGTTTAAAAAATTCGCAATGATGTAAAAATAGTTTTTTTTTAGATAATGTGTTGTTTTAATTAATTACAAATCCTATTTAAATGTTAAAAACACATTCCTGGTGAGTACCTACTGCACAGGATCAAATTAAGTGCAAACTTTTGTTGCTCTAGGTCCACATGTAGAAACTCCTTATACGGTGGCACTTTACACTTCGACAGAACATGCAGACATTTTTCATGGTCTCTTCGGGTGTCTTTCCGCAAACAATTATTCTCCAGACACTAGATTTCCGTCAACAACTCCATACATTAAGCTTTGCTGGTTGGTTGGGGTTTTATGGCGCAAGAGCCATTTTTGGCTAAACTGCGCCAATCAAATGGTAAAATTCAACACAGTGGTACTAAAATTTTAAAATTCAATGGAAATGTGAAAAAGAAATCGTTTGAAATGATCCAGATGTAAAAAAGCAAAAAAACAAGTTAAAAGGAGTAAATTCTCCTAAAAAAGCCAATGGCCTTTAAAAATTAAAAATATTTGGATGGTATTTCTCACCCTCAAAGTCTTGCAAGGTTAGAGACGGTGAATGAAAATGATACTCACGATGAAATTTAAAAGGAGGACATTCAATTAAAATATGATTGACAGTAAACTCTGTACTCTGTTACAGTAAACTCTGAAAACACTGGTGTCCTTTCGCCAAAAATGAGATGCTTGTGCGTGTAGCGAGTATGCCCTATACGGAGGCGAGTCAATTTGACATCCAACTCTCGTATAGGGAGCACAGGCCACATATCAATAAAAGGCTTAAAAAATGCAACCTATTGTTAATCTGCAGATCCCAATTTTTCTGACAAGTAGTATGAAGATGTGAATGGAAAGACTTCTTTGCATCACTGTAAGGGTTGTCTGGTGATAGAAAAGCAGAAGCAAATTTAGCAATAGAATCCGCTATTTCATTACCAGAAATACCCACATGACTCGGAACCCAACAGAAAAAATTTTTAAAACATTCTCTTCGAAGAAACTGTAAAATAGATAAAATGTCTAAAGCAACCGGATGCATTCGATTGTCATAATGAGAAAGAGCTTCCAAACAACTCATACTATCTGTATAAATAATAAAGTTGCGCTGATTAGAAGGCGAAATTTCCTTGAGAGCTCAAAAAATTGCCACCAACTCAGCAGTTAAAACAGAGCAACAATTATGTAGACGATAGCTCAGTGTATCAGATGGAAAGACAACACCACAGCCGACATTTCCATCTGATTTCGAGCCGTCTGTAAAAATTGGTATGAAGAAAGAGTACTGATAGCGAGAGAGAGAGAGATGGTGGTGAAAAAGTTGTTGAAAAGTAACCGGAGCAGATGAGGATTTGTCGAATCCGAAAAAGGGATTCAAAAAAGAAAATTGTGGGATATCCCAAGGCGGAAAACAGAATGAATCGAAATATTGAATGGAAATATTACTGTAGTCGAAGTCATGTAGAAGCATTTTGGCTCTCTCACAAAAGGTCAGAATGTGAGAGGGACGAGCAGCATAGAGTCTGCAAAGACTTACTGGTAACGTTAACCGACTTATGGGGTGTTTCGGCACAGACTGTGCTCTGAAGAAATACAAAGCGGATATATTATGTCGCCTGAAATGAAGAGGTAGCTGGTGACAAATGACGTACAGGCTCTCGACTGGAAAAGTGCGGAATGCTCCAGAGAAGATTCTTAAAGCAGAGTGGTGGATGGTATACAATCGCCATTAAGCTTTGCATTCACAAGAAGTGAAATCCATTCTATTAGGCACTAAAACCGGTTTATTTTTCCTCCATGTGTCTCATTCACGGACGCTCCACAGCGTCCTACTTCCGCTTCGATCCCCCTACTCCTCCCGTCATACGGACACCAACCCCATCCCTCTCCTTCACACGGAGGATTTCTGCGTTTTAGAGAGAGCAACCTCCAATCCCAGCCCTAATTTCTACAGTCTAACCGAACCGCAACTCCCCCACATTTTCCCCCTCCAACGCTCTCCAAACACACACACGGTGCTGTAAGGTTTTAGCCCAGAAATACTGGGGTATGATCAGATATCACAAGACACAGCAATATAGATATTAATTTTAATTAAGACTTCTTGGTTTATGGACTTTTTACAAAATATGTACAAAACTAATATCATTCATAAAATCTGCATAACTCAGGATGAGATAGCGAGAGTCAAAGTCAAAAGTTCAAAACTGGAATCAATCGCAGTTTAACTGTGAGTCTACTCGTAAGAAAACGGATTAAGTTCAGTATTGTTCACCTCAAGGCGAGTTCAATGTCCGATGGCCGGAAATAGGAATTCGAGGGATTCTACCGCTCAAACGTTGGTTTAACTTCCAAAAAGGTATATATCAAGATAAATAATTTGCAGTGAGGTATTGCGCGCTTACTTTCGAGAATAAATCCGAAGAATTCTAAAATGCTTTCCAGCTCTCTAAGAGCTTCTTCAGCCAAGTGTTGGCTATCAGTTTTTACGGACTAGGTGCCCGTACAAGTACAGAATCTCGAGCTGACATCTGACTTCAAAATCACCGCTCACGAGAATCGAGATTCGAAACGGAATCAGACTCCGAATTCAATCTCGTCTCAATCGCCTCTTCTCGAGACTCGGGTCTTCGAGTCCCCCTCTCGTCTTCCAAATACCAACTTAAAAATCCCTTTGACTATGCCCTCTGAGGGGTGGCCGAAAGGTTAAGTCTCCTTGATTTCTCCAGGTGACGAAAAATTTAGCCAACCACAAACATACGCTCCACTTCCCGTTTCATCATTGGAAAGACCCACAATGTAATGAGTTCTCTTTGACGGTCAACCTGGGTGATCTTCCAACGGTCACTCGGCACGGTCCCTTCAAACCCCTCCGGCTGCAATTAGAGAAAACATTTTCACGTAATGCGCGTAGTAACCTGCAAGTCCCAAGAATGCTCGAATTTGGGTTTTTGTTGTCGGGGTTGGAAAATCCACTACCGCCTTAATTTTTGCTTCAGCAGGTGACCTCTATCCTTTTCTACAATATGGCCTAGATATTTCGTGTGATTCTGTACGAACTTACATTTTGAAGGTTTAATGGTAAGTTGCGCGTTTCCTATTCTTTTTAAAACCTCATCTACATGCCAACTATCTGCTACCCAACTATCTGAAAAGATTGCTATATCGTCCAAGTATGGGACTGCGAAGGTGCTACAGTTTTTCAAAACTTAGGCCATCAATTTGCTAAAGAAGTACGGCGCGTTCACGAGCCCAAAAGGCATTCTCAAGGGAATGTATGTACCAAAACTGGTAACAAAAGCTGAGTATCGTCGTGCTCGCTCGCTCAGAGGAATTTGACAATACCCCTTAGCCAAATTGATCACCGTGATGTACTTCGCGGCGGCCACCCTTTCTACGCGTTCTATGTTAAGCAGAGGAAAAAATTGCGTGCGTACGTTCGCATTTCAAAGACGATAGTCTATGCATGGACACGGATCCTTCCCTGGTGACTCAACCAGAATCATGGGCGACGCAAAGTCTGACTGCCCAATTTCAATTATGTTTAGATCGAGCATTCGTTTAATTTCGCTTTTCAAAATCTCGTTCTGTCCTTGAGACGTGCGATACGGATCGAATGGGTTTATTGCTGATTAATTCAAAATCGTGCTCCACCAGATGAGTTTTCTCGGGATCACTCGAGAAAATTTTTGGATGTCGGCCTAACAGTTGTTTAAGGCTCTCGATCTCAGTCAGACTAAGTCTCCTTTCTAATGTGCTGTCCGCTTTGATTCGTTCAAAATCATAAATGCTTGGATCCGAAACCGGGTACGGAATTGCCAATTCCTCCGTTTCAGGGCTCTTGATTTTCCTCCCCGCCATTAAAAATTAAATTTACTCGCTCTAGTCTCTGATAGAACGGCTTTAAAAAATTCACATGATAAATTTGAGTTTCGTCCTTTTTACCTTCCATTCTCACAATGTAATTCGTCTCAGAAAGTTTGCTTTCGATGACGCCAGAGTCATTGCACTGCCATTTTATTCGGTTTGGAAGTGGCCAGTACTAAGTCCACGACACGGAATTCACGCTTGACAGCGTTCTTGTCGTACCAGACTTTCCGTTTATCTCTGACTTCTATCATTGTTGTTACCGCCAACTCCTGACAACGTCTCATCCGATTTATTAAATCAAATACATATTTGGTAACAGTCGAATCTTCCTCTTGGGGTTTGACCCAATGCTCATACAATAAAACTTCCAAAGTGCGTAAATTTTTTCCATGGACAAGCTCAGCGGGACAAAACCCGGTACTATCGTGCAAAAACGTAATGGTTCGCAGAGCTAGCAAATTTGCTGGAAGATTTTTCTCCCAGTCTTGACCGGATTCTAAACATAACACTTTCAGCATTCTCTTGATTGTTCGATGGAAGCGCTCCACCGCGTTTGATTGAGGATGATGCACGGAGCTGTGCGTAAACCTTAATCCCGAATCGATCAAAAAATTCTGTCCTCAAAAAGCTAGTGAAGGACGTCTCCGGGTCGCTTTGAAAATCTCGCGGGAAACTCATCCTACTAAATATCTCCAATAACGCGTCTGTTACGGAAACAGAGCTGATATCCGCGACCGGTATGGCATCGGGATATTTCGACAAAATGCAACTTGCAGTTACCAAGTAACTATTCCCTTTCGACGAGGTGAGCAAGGGGCCTACTGAGTCTATATTCATTTTCGAAAATACCTCCGTAATTATGGGCAAAAGTTTCAGCGGAGCCTTAACTTTGCCTTTGCTCTTCCCCATCCGTTGACACGGGTCGCAAGACCTAACTTATCCTCCTATCTCTTTGATGCAGTTTGGCCAAAAATAATGCTTCATTAACCGATCTTTCGTTTTTCTTACACCGAGGTGTGACGAAGTCCCCTCGTGACACAAGGCCAGAATTTTGTTTAGAAAAACTTTAGGAATCACCACTTGTAAGCTAATGCTCCCAAAATGGTCTTTTGAATTTCTAAAAAGAATCTCCTCTTCTATTCGATACTCGGAATTTTCCCTCTCTGCTTGAAGAAAACAAGCCTGCAGGGTAGGACAATCTCTATGCGCTTTCCGTAACTCATCACCACTAACTTCTACTAATTTCCCATCTTCATTATCTGCGAGAGGCAAACTCAGAGGGGTTGGATCTTCAGTAACAACAGCCGCGGACACTTCTGCAGAAGCTACTTTCCTTTCCTTTTCACGACTCCGCGAGGGGTTAGTTTTATGGGTTTGACTTCTCGTTACGACGGCATACAAGTTCGGTTTTCGTTTCGCCTCAAGGATTAACTGATGAGTCTTGTTGCTCAACAGATACCAGCCACTGTCGAACTGTGCGTCAATTACTGCGGCTTTCGTTACAGTTTAATCGAACTCAGGCCTCTGAAGCTCTACCTTAGCCGAAGGTAAACGTTTGAATTTTAAATCGAGAGGTTGCTTAATCCAAACGACTTCTCCTGTAAAATTTTCTGGGCGAACGTGGTTACGGGCGACGATATCAATTGACGCACCTGTGCCCCTCAAAATATCCATCTCTTCGTTATTTACAAGAACTTTGCTCAAGTACGGGGCGAACAAATTTTCGACCTGCTCTGAAATTCCTACAAGATTTATTAGCTCTTTGGTTTTATTTAGTTGCGGGCAATTCGGTCGTAAATGCGAGGGCGAATGGCAAATATAACATGCGGGGAGAAGCCCTCAGTCGACACGCATCTGATGATTCTGCAACGGACTATGAAAACTCGGCTGAAAAAGCTTCTTATGGAAGAGTGGCAAAGACGCTGGTATGATGGAGAGAAAGGTAGATTTACGTTCAACATATTTCCGGATGTCAAAACTTCCAGGTGCCTGGATAACCATTACCTAGCACAGGGAACCACCAATCACGGCCCCACCCCACAGTACTTCAGGAAACTTAACATGAAGGACTGCCACTGCAGATGTGGGGAGGACGCTGAGGATGGGGTCTTCCATTACATTCTACGCTGCCCTCTTCTCAGCCACTTGCGGAATTCCATTAGGCCAGGAGACTCCATGGTCCAACTCCTGCAGAATAAAAGATCAGTGCTTGAGGTTAAAACCATTCTGCACACATTTTACCACCAGCAAACGGACATTTTAGAGCTCGACTAAACTAAGGTGGACTGAACAATCCTGCCAAACCAGCGGCCACATGTGAATTGAATCGTGCTAGAAAGAGACAGAACCCTTGCAGCCCAGCATAGGGTAGTTCGAACATTCCTAGCCTCCCACTTGGCCAGGCTAGCCCAGGACCTAATGGGTTTCGCTCTGCCACTCTAACAGGATTTATTTTCCGATTTCCTCGAACTCACTCATACTGGTCGAGTTTAACGGCTAATACAAGTGGATCGATCAATTCTCCCCCTCTTCCAAGAAGTTATCTTTAATTTCACTTGACACACGGCGTTTCAAATGATCGGCAATCATTAGATCCTTTAAACCTTTGAAATCTTTAACGTTTAATCCGTCGACCTAACCGTCAAAATAGTTCTGTAGTTCAAAAACCAATTCTTTCCAGAGGGCTTCTGGCCTTCTCTGATGCTGCGTGAATTTTACCCGAAAGGTCTCTGGTTTCATCTTAAAACTGTCTAATAAACCCTTTTTACATTTGTGTATTCCCGCATTTGCTCTTCGGGCTCTTTAATGATAATCCGTGCTAATTCGACAGGCACAAGAGAAATGAGTTGTGACACCCATTCCTCTTCCTCAATTCCTGCTGCCCTAGCTTGCCTTTCTATGAAAGTCAAATAAAGAGAGATATCAGTATTTTGCGAATTGAACTTTTGCATTAGATGTTAAATTTCTCGCCAATTCCTACTCCCTTCGCTACGCGTAGAATTCAGACAAGCAATTTCTGCGGCACTAGCAATTTTAAATTTTTTCTAATTCGTATACTCTCTGTGTCTCGCGTTCTCTCCTAGCGAATTTTGCCTCCGCTTCGCGTTCCTGAGCGATCACTTCTAACTGCCCCTTCGCGAACTCTTCTTCGTAATCTGGGGAGTTTTTAATTTTCCTACAAATGTCAATTACTCTGTCCTCAAAGGTAATCTCTATTCCCAATTCTTCCGTGAGTCTAGTCAAATCTGCTTTCTTAAATTTTGCCAGAAATGCCATTTTAAAATTTACACAAGATACACAATTCTACGAGAATATTACCTACACACAAATGCAAAACAAACAAGTATACACAAAGTGACTATAAATTTCTAAACCTGTCATTAAAATTACACATACAACAAACAACTAAAATTTCTATCATATGCCAAATAACACATAAAAAATAGCACAACTTCAGAAATTTTAAAACAAGCCAAATTCCTATTGATTCCAATGAGAAAATTTTCCTAACATTTACGGAATAAATTTTCGCCTAAATGTTAATTTTCCAAACAAGATAATTATTTTATCTTTCAAAATTTTGTTCTCACGCAAGAACATAGATGAATACACTTAACCCTACGAACTCGGTTTTCCAACAAAACATTACACTAATTTTCCGAAGAAAAATTAAAGCAAAAACAATTATACCAGAGAGAATCTTAAAATTTTCCTACTTTAGAAACCAACACATATTCAACTTTAAACAATTCTAACACAGTTAACTTCAAACAATTTACCATTAACACAATTAGCTTACAGAAAACTGAATAGATTTTCTACACTAATTTTCAACTTTACGAAATGGATAAATTACGCATTCCTATACAGTGAATATGCCTCTGAAAGTAGAGAAAAACAAGCTTACCGTGGTGACGCTTGACATGGCCCAAATGACAAATGCTGCACTGATTTTCGAATCCGAGGCACTGGGTGTCTCCACGCGCAAAATTCTTCGAGGCTTTGCCTCCAGAATACTTGGAAGTCTAATTTCACACAGCAGTGGCGTCTCTCCGTTCTAAACAGTAGTCAGCAGTGGCGGCTCAGGTTTCCGGGCAGGGCTCCCCTGGTTTCTCCAAACAGTAGAGATCCGCACGCTTTCTGGTTTCTCCAAAATAGTAGAGGTCCGCAAGCTCTCCTGGTCTCCCAAAACAGTAGAGGGCCACAAACTCTCCTGGTTTCTCCAAAGCACTCGCAGTACGTAGATATTCTTCCGTACGCACTTCTAAAAGTAACTAACCGAGTAGGTATCAACACCAGCAGCCACCAATTATTATTATTGCTCTAAGGTCTTAGCCCAGTGATATTGGGGTATGATCAGATATCACAAGACGCAGCAATATAGGATATTAATTTTAATTAAGACTTCTTAGTTTACGGACTTTTTACAAATGATGTACACAACTAATATCATTCATAAAATCTACATAATTCTGAATGAGATAGCGAGAGACAAAGTCAAAAGTTCAAAAATGGAATCAATCGCAATTTAACTGCGAGTCTACTCGCAAAAAAACTGATTAAGTTCAGTAATGTTCAACTCAAGGCGAGTTCAAAGTCCGATTGCCGGAAAAAGGAATTTGAGGGATTCTACCGCTCAAACGTTGGTATAACTTCCAAAAATTTATATATCAATATAGATAATTTGCAGTGAGGTATTGCGCGCTTACTTTCGAGAATAAATCCGAAGAATTCTAAAATGCTTTCCAGCTCTCCAAGAGCTTCTTCAGCCAAGGGTTAGCTGTCGGTTTTCACGGGACTAGGCGCCTGTACAAGTACAGAATCTCGAGCTGAGATCTGACTTCAAAATCACCGCTCACGAGAATCGAGATTCGAATCGGAATCAGACTCCGAATTCAATCTCGTCTCAATCTCCTCTTCTCGAGACTCGGGTCTTCGAGTCCCCCTCTCGTCTTGCAAATTCCAACTAAAAAACCCCTTTGACCATGCCCTCTGAGGCGTGGCCGAAAGGTTAAATCTTCATGATTTGCCCGGGTGGCGAAAAATTTAGCCAACCACAAACATGCGCTCCACTTCCCGTTTCATCATTGGAAAGACCCACAATGTAATGAGTTCTCTTTGACGGTCAACCTGGGTGATCTTCCAACGGTCACTCGGCACGGTCCCTTCAAACCCCTCCGGGTTATGTAATACAGGGTCGTTTTTACGACATCGCGGCATCCTTTCTTTTCTCGCTTTCGGCGAGTTCGTTGGGTGGTCAGGTCGTGAGAACTGTGGGCTCCAGGGACCCCACAGTGTTTATCGCGCGCCTTGAAGAAATGCATTTCATTTTTATGGCCATCCTTTCCGATGGATAACCAGCCTCGTTGGAATTTCAACATCACTCTCTGTTTACAACAATCTTCATCAGGATTTCAGATGGACGAAAGGTTTTGCCTTCCCGTGTTCCAAACAATGTGGAGTGGAACAACTGTGAGTTTTCCGCTTTAGGATTACGTTCACCATTTCAGCTTTCATAAACATTTACTAGTACTACTCTTCCAGATGGGACTTTAAATGATTAGCGTTGAAATGTAATTAGTGGAAAGTTGTCGAAACTGGATAGCCTGGACATTTTAAATGTATGGATAGAGCAGGTACGGCTCGTGTATAGGGATTGCGGAACTGTAACAAACCCAGTTGTTTTTACTGAGTGAATTTAATGACTTATTTATTTAGTTTTGCATGTATTATCCAAATCCATCAATAAAATTAACTTTTGACACTTTTAGTTGAGCCGACAGCTGGGGAAAAAACAAAGGAAACTTAAGAGAATTTTCCCTATCCGCTATCTTGACAGGAAGCTTTTTCCTCTTCGAGAACTAGAAATTCCTTTTGCTCCAATTCTTTCTGCTTGAGCATGCGCATTTACTGTGCAGTCACAGTCTTCCTTTTATTACAGTAGGGCATTTAACTAAGCCGAGAACTGTCAGCATGGTAGCACCACGAGATAGGGAATAGTTTTAACCCTCTGAGTGGTTAGAACTTCTTTCTAAAGCGATTCGAAAAGCGAGCGGCTGCAGAACCTTTATCTGTTTTAAAAGTGTGTCTTCCTCCCAACAGAAGATTTTCCCAAAAGCGCAGCAGATCAAGTCTCTTCCCCCCCCTGAACTGTGGACAATCAGCAACCCCCTTGGAGGGACGGGCTAACCGCAAGAATCCGTTTTATTCAGCTTGGAACCTATTCAAACTAGGTTTTACTGCTTTCGGAGATCTCACTTGTCGTGTGACAAAATTACACTTCATGTCTTCGAGATGCCTCATTCTGCCCGTGTCCATAACACCAGATGACAAAAATAAACACCGTAAGACTAGACAAATGTTAGACCGTTAGGCCAAAAAAATGAAGGCTATATTTCTTATTTTTCATCTCGTGAGTTTCTAAAAATAAGAACATCATCGAAGTTGCATGAAAATTGATATTCTTTAGATGTCTGTGACATCAATTTATTTGATGTTCATTAATAGTTGTATTTTAGATATTGTACTTCATATTATTAGTTGTCTTTTTTATATTCTTGACTTTAACTTGTTTTCAGTCTACACGTCAGCATATTAGTCTACGAATGTAAAAATTCTTTCCTTAATTTTAAGGATCAACAACAATGCCATTTATATATATGTTACTAATCTCTGATGGCACTATAAAACTTTTCATATTGTTTCTTGATTTAGCATTCGATAAAAGGTAAGAAATTTAGAGCCGATCACAAATATAAACGGAGCTTAACTGGCTTAATCCGTTTTGTATGCACATAAACATTTATTATATAGATAGTCACCTAATAATCTATTATCCAAAATAGTCAGTAATAATTAAAACATATGAAGGATTATTAACAACCTTCTTAACCCCTGAAAAATGTTTTAAATAAAACAATATACTGCAAGCCTTTTGTACTGAAACTTGTTATATATGCTTTTTAAGAGGGCAAGTTAATAATCCTCAAACTAAAGATTACAGTTAGAAAACCAATGCACTAAATGTTGGAAGAAATAGCCTATTCATATACCTTTATTTAGTACGCAAGAGATTATCTTCTATTATAATAAATGGAAATTTAATTCACCTGAAATTTGAAACTTTGATACTATAGTCCAAGTGCTAGAGCATCCAGTCGCGAATTTTTCAAAATAAAATTTAATTCTTTATTTATAATTTTCTTATCGAAAAGTAATGGCATATTGAGTTTCAGGGGCATTAGAGGTTTTTTCACCCGATTGAAAACGAAAATTGGACAATTAGGGTTAAAAGACCACATTCCAAATTTCATTTATCTAAGTCGTTGCGTTTGAGAATAATAGTGTTCGCAAGTATGCGATTACAGAAACCGACAGACAGTCAACGTTTCGAGGGATTTCGTCCAAAATTTAATACGGACCTACATTCCTAATTTTTGAAACTGTGTGCCAAATTTTATCTATCTAGCTATTTAAGTGTGAGTTATCGTGTTCATATGAACCCTAACAGACAAATATCCCTTTTACGGACTTTATCCAAAAATTGATTGAAATATAATAATTTTGTATAAAGTCCATACCCCATATTTCGTCTTTCTAGCTTTAACCGTTTTTGAGTTACTGTGTTCACAAACAAAATTCCAAAATTGTGTTTTTCGGACTCGGGGAGGTCTAAAACGTGGAGATGAATCATAATCTCGTGTTGAAATTTACGACGAAAGATTATAATTCTTTCTCTTCGTATTATACTTCGTTTACTAGAAAGTAAAAACGATCAAACTTTTTTTCCTGTCAATTTTATGAAAATGAGCTAGCTACGAAATAAAAAAAAAATATTGAATTTTTTTTTCTACAGACAATTTTTTGCAAACTTGGCAAAATCAAAGAATAAGGAGAAAAATCTAACATCTATTCGAAATTATACAGGTGCCTTTTCACAATTTATAGATGTCTTGGACGTTGTCGGTGTGGTATTCAAAAGTATTTTTGGGCCTTTTCATACCAAATATAAAGGAAATTTAACTAACATAAAACTGACACTTTACTCTTTTTTTCAAAAAAAATAAAATTATAGATCTAATTCAAATATATCATTCAACTTGGAAAATAAATAACAGTCTCATTATTATCCCTTACAGATCAGAATGAAAATAAAAACGTATATATAAATCAGAATTTTATTTAAAAAATTATACTTTACAAATTACAGCACACACACAAGATATTGCGATAAAACACATCTGGCGTGACGGTAATATTTTGAAATAATCCAAAGCCAGAGACTGCTATTATTATTGGAAGAACAGTCTTCAAAGTTGTTATTAGTGGATCTGGGTGTGTCAGAGGTTTTTAACATATATTAGTGGATTTCATTTCTCAGAGCATTAATGAAAATTTAACTTGCAGTTGGCATGCCATTTACCGAAAGCAATTCAATTTAGCTATATAGATTTAATCATTTATAGAAGAATGCTTAATACATCAGAAAAAAATTGTGCTTCAAGGAACTAATGCGCATATACAGTATTTGTATAATATTTTTTGAGAAATATTTTTGTCTTCTTTTTATTTTAAGCAAGAAATAAACATTTTCATTGATTATTGAACTAAACGCAAGAGAGTTAGGCTGCAGATATTATAAGTGTCATAATAAGATTATTAAAAGTCTGATAAGATCACACACCCAAACATTAAATTTAGTCGATAACGTTTTCATCTAAACTATATTTTCCCCTGCCTTTAACAAAAAGAAAATATTTTACAATGTAAAAAATAAAATTTTCTTCCACTTTCTTTAACTTTTATTTCCATGTACGTTATTTTTTCAATTTAGAGTGACCTAAAAATAAATTTCTGACTAATAATTATTTAAAAAAATAATTACTTTTCGGAATGAATTTCTTCATTGTAAGTTTTATGAATTTAAAGCATATTTTTCTAAATAGTGTAATAATGAAGTTAAAATCTGTTCTAGTCTAAAAAAATTACACTTAAACCTGAAAATTAATTTTTTTAATAAAAATCAAACCTATATAATGAAATAATCATTGTAAAACTGAAATTTTTGATTTGATCTGAAAGATAAAACAAAAAAAAATAATGCATCATTTTCATATAACTTAAAATTTGCTCTATTTTTTGACAAAAATTTAATTTTACTCTATTTTTTTAAGGGAAAGATGAGTAGATGGAGATTATTAATATGAAAGAAGTTTACATTAATATCATAAAACTAGATGAACGTGGGTAAAATGTGTTGATTCAAGAACACTGTTCCACTATATATAAATAGCAGATTTTCTTAGCAACCCCCTAGGCTTTCAATTTTTTTTATGCTTGAATGCGGTATTGGAACAAAATCTATTTTACTTAAACCACAATATCTATTTTAAGTAACCATTCGAAATGGATCTTTAAAGCATTGAGGCATTGAAAAAAAATCATATCACATAAATTGTATTAAAAGAATAGCACTTGAAACATAATACAGCATCAAACCAGGCTGATATTAAACCGAACTAATCCAGAATGCGATTCAAAATTCCGACACACACAATGCAAAAAAAAAAATCCGACACTGTAATTCTTCCGGAAAGACAACCTCAATAGAAATAGCATTTAAATTCTCCACACCACAGGGAAGAGTGGGGTTTCGGATCCTGTGACATCCCTAATTTGCAGTAAGTACATCCTTATCAGTTTTCATTGTGCTGACCGCTGCTCACCCCAGATAATCAATCAAGATGTCAAACCAAGAAAGGGGGTAAGAATTTCGGAAAAACACGTGTGTTGCACTTTACAGACAGTTCACAATGAACGAAAAATTCAGTGCAAACCGATTTTGGTGTGTTTTCTACCACAAGTTGAAATGCGTGTTTTACGCTTTTGGAGTAGTCCAAGGTCAACGTAGAAATACGTGTGAAACACTCAGAGGTTAAGGGTTTATTTGTCTGCGAAAAAAGAGTTTACGTAATGAAATCTGAAAATAAATTACTTTGAAAGTGAATAATAAACGAAATTGAAGAAATACTTAATAATAAATTAAAAAATTACATTTAAAATTATCGTAGATATATTTGAATGATTTTTTTTCGTTCTGCATTCAATATAATTTTGTTAACAAATTTTAATTCTAAATGTGGATAAGTATAAAAGGATTGGATAGCAAAATTTAAACAACCCCGATATTATTCTGTGCGATATATTCTTGGTCGTAAAGAAGCTCTGCCTTAAGGATTAGCTTAAAGAAACATAAATTTTTAAAGAATATCAAATACAACGGCCCTAGAGCCTGTGTTAGAAGCTCAGAATGAAATGAAGGAAGTTTGAATGAATATAACTTCTCAAAGAGCTTCAGTAAGTGCATTCATATTGAAAAGAACCACAGACCACTTATAGGTTGGTATAATATCATAAATTAAACATTTTTATTTCTTTCTCGAATTCGTAATGTAAAAAAGAAAGCATTGCTATTGCTAAAAGGTTCGACCTCTAGATTTTGAAAAATGGACACGTTTTAAAGCTTTCGGGGTCTTCTCTTTCCCCCACCTACACAGAGAAAAAATTTGGAAATTACGTCTGTCTGTCCGTACGTGTCTGAACATAATAATTCAAAAAACGAAACAGCTAGAGGAATTAAACGTGGAACGAGATCTCAACTCCAAAGTCGTGAATATAGCAAATTTTGGACGATATCCATCAAAGAAATTTTGTTTTTACCTGTCGGCGAACGTCTTCATGTCATTTGATGGTCATACAAATATTGTGGAAAACGCTACAGATCATTTCGCTCGAAATAAAACCTGAAAAGCAAATTTATTTCAAGTGGTTTTGTTAATATCTATAAATAATACCTTTATCCCTATATATGTATTTATTTTAGCTTACAGCTTCCAATGATTTTTTTCATGATCACTCTATTCTCTGAGTCCTTATAAATGAGCGTAAATGGCGTAGCAAAAATAACTCTCAAAAATCATTTTCAAAATTCTTATTTATTTTTAGTTAAAAATTAGCAATCTTTAAATTAAAATTTCTGTATTAAAAATAAATTGAAGTAATTAAAACAAATAATAAATTTTAATTAACTAAGTTTTCAATTAATTTAAGATATGCAGAAATCATTAGTAGGCAGTGAAGAACTTGATGTTGCACGACAGCAAAGATGATTTAGAACGAGCCGCCACTGATACAAACTAAGATGCTACAACAAACACTTTCTTCTTTGTTCCTACTCTTTGTCCTTGCATTATAAACATGGCACTTTTGCTAGCGCTTACAAATATAATATATGTTTCTCATACTGCATTTCATGGATATTGATGATCGTTTTCTCTCTTTCAAACAAAAACCGCAAGCTCTTCTTCTCAATTCTTGTCGCTGCTCACTTGCTTTTTCAGGTTCTGATGTATAATTTAGACTTAAAGACATGAAAATGTCATATGTCATATGATGATCAAATTTTTTGGACTCGAATAGAGAAGTGTTTTATCATAAGTCTGAGGGATAAGTGTTTCAAGAAAATTCTTCTGCTTGGTGGGTTTTGACAGGTTTATTGCATAAAATTTATTTTTGGCAATGTAAAATGAAATATTAAATCGCCGTAATGCGTGCTGTATATAAAAACAGCAAACTGAAACGTTAAGGTGTGAAAAAAATGACGGGAGGCTGTCTTTTTCAAAGAGCCACTCATGGTAAAGGCGTAGGACTAATTCATTCGCGTGGCTCTTTAGTTTCTCGAAGTTACTCGCTACACTCTTGTTCCTAGAAGTTACTTATGATCCCCTTCTGTTTCTCGGAGTTATTCTTAATTCTCTTTTGTTTCTCTGGAATACTAACGTATGGAAAATTGGCGAAATAAAATGAAATTATGGTTACAATGAAAATTGTTTTATTTCTTAATAAAATATATTACAATGTCATTTCTTTTGTTCTGATTACTTCAATCGTGCGTGGATATGTTAAAATTCTGTGAAGGATCGGTCGATGATATGAAAAGTAACATCCATAATTTAATAATTCGGAACTAATGTTTCTTGTAAAAGTTGAAGCAATTTATGAATTCCCTAGAGTACTAGGGTAATTTGTTGGCACGATGTTCAAACCAAAATGTACTTCTGCTTTTACATCTCTATTTTGTAAGTAAGGCCGAACGTTACTTATTTTGCTGTTTCTTTCGTTCCCTCTCCTGCTGCTTCTTTTCTTCCTTTTCCTGCTGCTTCTTTTGTTGCTTCTACTGCTTCAACATTTCTTTATTTAACTTCTCTATATCTCGTTTGGCGTTTCTTTTTTTTGTAAATTTATATTTGGAGCTCTTGTTGCACAAAATTTGTCGAAACAAAATTTTCAACTCAATTCCGAATCTCGCTCGCGGAAACGTGGCAAGTGTAAGCGTCAGCCAATTGTGCGCCCGCACCTCATGCGTGTGATGGCACCAATTCATGCGTGTGATGTCACCAATTCATGCGTATTTTTGAACATCTTTGCAACTCATAGTCGCTGAACTACAATTCTGATTTTCATTTTTTTGTAACTTCTGTTGTTACCCTTTCTCTCTAAAATAAGACATTATTTATGTTTCTAACATATATAGTTACCGAGATATATAGAGGATCTCCCATACATCGTTTTTCGTGGCGTTTTGGCGTGTGAATAAAACTCCTTCTTGAGACCCCAATAGAAGGAACATAGTCCTAAGTTAAAAATTAGCAAATTACACTAGATGGCGCGGGATTAAACTTTAAGACAGAAGCATAAAAGAGTATGAAATCACATTGAAACTCCGATAAATCCATTGAATCCCTAAGAGAGGGGTCGAATGAAGGAATAGAAATGACCTTCAAACAGTTTTGACTCCGAATAAAAGAACAGGGTATGAAAACTCCCGTTTGTCGTAAAATTTGCGCATCCGCTCGCTGGAATCTCAACTCAGGCTGCTAAAGTCGTTTAGAATAAGGTTTAGGAGTGAGTTGGAAAAGGTTTAACTCACTTTGAGATTCCAGTAAAAGACTTCGAACAAAATAATTCGGCTAAAACGGTAATGATATGCGGGTGTGCATGTTTCCTTTCATGGTGGGCAGAGAATGTTTGAAGTATAATTATAATGATAGGATGACTAATGAAGCTGAAGAAGTTCTCAAACTGAAGGCGTGGAAATTGAATGCAAGTCCAGTTCATAAACATTTCTTTATTAAAAACATGAATGAGATAAATAAGAGGCACCACACAGACGCTCACGCAAACAAGTACGAGTATACTAGATTTGAACAACGTCTCGCAGAGGAAGAGAGTTAAATACAAACGAGCGAAACGACAGCGCCAACCAGCAATGCTGAATCTGCATAAATTGCTATCGTTCTCCAACGCTTGCGTCCAACACAAACTGCTTCTGTACATTGTAAAAAAATATCCGTCAAGTCACGGAAAAAGTACCGGCAGCAGTGTTGCCGGCAATATTCCGTTTCGTAAGGAATTTATCCGTTTTTCTACAGAAAATTTCGTTTTTGGTTTTTCCGATTTTACTTTTATCTATTTCGAATTCACTGATTTTTCACAGAAATTCCGTTTTTTTTATTTTTCCGTGTTTTCGAGGAAATACTGTTTCTGATTTTTCTGTGTTTTAACAGGAATTTTTAAAGTTTCTCTTTAGTGTCGAAAGATGCGATTTTTGAGATTAATAGTTAAGAACGTCCAGGGTTCTTATCAATTGCAAAGCAAATTTTAATTTTTTTTTATGAGAGTCTCATGATTTATTATTTACATAAATGATAATTTTCAGTAGAATTAAAAAAGGAGGATTAAAAAATATTTTTTTACGACTGTTTTAAATTTTGCAATGATTTGGAAATCACAAGATTTTACAATATCTACATATTCCCTTTTTCGCAAAATTTTAAAATGCTACGGAAGTGAAATGACTAACTCTAAAGAAAATATGCATAATTTCTGTTCCTAAACCGGAAATACATTTTTCCAATGCCGTATTTTATAGTTAAGTGCACATAAATTTTATGATTTAAACCAAATTTATGATTTTATGCACTTTTAAAGAAAGCAATATGGACAACAAATATTTAAAATTTCAAAGTTTTTCATTAGAAGGTTTCAAACAATTATGCGCACAATATTCGAAAAATTTAAATGAGTTTTAAAAAAGTTATTTGTGTTTCATTTCCAGTTAATGAGTCAAGGACATGATCAACCTTTTGTTGCAAAATCAACACTTTTCCACTCTTTAATGGGTATGTGACCCTTAATTTTCTGGGTTTTTTTCTGAGTATCTATGGAAGCGCAATTATTCTATTTCTTCCTTCATTTTATTTTCCTCCCTTCTTTCAACAATACCCTATTCAACTCATTTTCTTTAATTTTCGTTCTGACCGAATTTACTCAGCGCATGCTACAAATATTATCATCAATAAAATTTATATTCAATAGAATGCAATGAAATGACGCAAATACAAATCGAGAGTCGGAATAACTAGTAATAACATGAATAAATTGAGAAAGACGAATCGAGTCTTTGCAATCTACTTTCTCTTAAGCCCGTTCGAGGAAAAAAATGTTTTTAAATTTTAAGGAATGCAAGCAAGCGTATAACATTGGAAGGAGAGGGGAATAATTGTTTTTTGAAATAGTTCAAGAGTTTGAGATTAAATTATTGAAACCCTTCCATCTTAAATACACAAAATATTCTTCAACAATTTCCTCGTTAATACTATAATGTGTCTCTAATCATTATGCTGCTTATTCTTAATGAAAACAATACTTCTAATGTACAACGCTCCTAGAATCTATTTAAGGGTGAACTGACTTGCCTGAAAAAATTTACTCATACCAAATTAAATCTCTATAAAAACTTGTCTGATCAAAAGTCACAATGGAAACATACAAAAGATGATGAAATTGAACAAAATATGTTGTTTCTATTTATTTTGGAATGTGCAATCGCAATAAAACTCTCCATGTGCACACAATGTCAGTCACCTAAAAATACTTCAATTTGCTTTCCTTCAACTTTTTTTAGGTGTTTAACACTTCCCTATTTAAAAAAAAATTCTTATTAAATTCAGGAAATCCTTTTAAAAATGTTAGCGTTTTCACAAAAATTTTCTTCACACATGCTTTTCAGTTTTCAATAATTCAACTTCACATTCTTTACCATAAGTTCACATTTAGTATATGCAATAATATAGGGGATAACAGCCTTTATTGCTTCACATCCCATAACTCTTTAATTCAATTTAATAATATTTATATCACCACAATTTTAGCGTCCAAATAAACAGCAATATTTTCTTTCAAATTTCATCCACAATTCTCATGTCATTGAAAATTATACTTGTTTGAAAAAACAAAACTTTGTTTGGATTTCATACCCAAATAAAGCAATTGGTATTTAACTTCCCTATTTTTAACAATATTTTCCTATTTAATTCAGGAAAAATTTTTAAAATTTTTGCATATTCACAAAATTTTTTTCAAATATACATTTTTTTAAAAATCCAACTTTGTATTGTTAACATAGGTTCATATTCAATAAATGCAATATTAAGGTCACTACAATTATAGCACCCAAAAAACTAACAACCCAATTTTCTTTTAAATTTCATCCACAATTCTCATGTCAATGAAAACTATACTTGAATTGAAAAAATAAAATTTACTTTGTGCTTCATCCCCAATAAAACAGCTGGTATTTAACTTCCCTATTTTTAATAAATGCTTTTAAATTTAAAATATTTAAATTTTCAGAAAATTTTCTTAGATCATATTAGATCATTCTTAACATTAGATCATATTTAGTATATGTAATGATATTCAAGTTCCAAACAACTAACCGAATTTTCTTTCAGATTTCATCTACAATTCTCATTTCACAGAAAACCATACTTGTTTGAACGAACAGAACTTTGTTTGGGTTTCTTAACCGATAAAGCAGCTGTTGGCAACTTAGAACTACTCTTTGTAATTCACGTAGGGGTTTACAGAAAGAAATAGCAGACGATGATTTTTTGAAACTTATAGTAACACACATATTTCTCATTACAATTTTAAAAAAATTTAATAAATACATAACTTTTAAATATTACAATTTATATACTTTTATTCATAAATACATTAGTTTTATGTGTATTATAATTTAAAAACTTTTTTATATTCATTCAGCCAACTTCACAACTTTTTTGTAATAGACCCAAGCTTTACGATCCCCTGATGAGAAACTTTTGTGCCCCTGCTAGGATTTACACACCTAATAAAAGATAAAATATTCAAGTTGAGTCACAAAATTATCCAATAAACAAATAAATAACTTCAAAACATTGATATCAGATAAGAATCTTATGTTTGTTGTTTTGAGAAATAAAAACTGGATCAAGAAATATTACATGTGAATGATTCTCTCCCAAAATGCAATTTTGCTGTTCTAAAGAATTCAATAATAACAATCAAGGCCCAAGGTTCCAATCATTTGCTCTTTCCCTAAAATCTGTATTGTTAATCCTAAAATTGCGCTAACAAAGTGACAGTTTTTCATTATTACCCCTTAGCCAAAGGAAACATTTCTGAAAATAATTAAATGGTAATACTTTTAAAACAAATTTTTTCAAATTACGTTGAATTGGTAAAATATGATACGAGGTGGCAACACCGCTGCACATGAATTTATCTGCCTTCATTAAATTCTAAACAACGGATTGAGTCTAAAATATATTTTATATCTTTTATAATGGATTTATAATTTCCAGCTCGAAACACTTAGTGTGAAAGGATTCATCACTCATTCCTTAATTGTGGGATAACTGAGCTGCTAGTGAACAAAGACTATTGACTGGAGCAAGTTTCTGAATGGGATGGGGGTAACAGAATTAATAGAATGTTCTTAAATTTTCTTCTAGAAAATATTTAAAATTAACCTGAGAATATTTTTAATGATTAACTAGATACAAAGAATTCTTGAATGTCTGAAAAAATCTAGTAGTATAAACCATATTATATTGTAAATCTATTGTAGTATAAACTATAATATGAATTTGCCAAGGACAATAATTGCGTTGGAAAATAAAATACGAACCCCTAAAACACATGCTTTAATATAACTAAACAAATATAATTCCTCTATCAAATAAAAATAAAAAAATAGTAGTATCTTTGGATAATGGTCATTCTCAGGAAAATGCTCCATTTAAACTAAAATATTTCCAGATTTCAAAACCTTAAATTTCCCTTTTTTCAACTTTTATATGAAACTTCTACTTACCAGAAGTTACCATGAGCATTGGCCCAACTAAATTAAATTATCTTACACATAAATAAAAACATATATATAACCTTATTCAAGGAGGTGAGCTTAAAATCACCGAGGTGATATAATACACGAGAAAATTAATAATCACTTCACTAAAATAAATTGCAAACATTTAATCAGCTCATACAAAGAAAGAGAAAAAGAAATCAAATCATAAACAATGTTATTAATTAACATAAATTGTGGAATTTATCGAAATGATCATTGAAAAGATATTGTTCACGCTTATTCATTACAGGCTGACTCAATACACCCACAATATCAACTGCATTTACTTTAGCAATGTCATCCGCTTTAGGAAATACAAATTTATTAGCCATGCACTTTTTCGTGAATTTTACAATGTACTCATCAGAACTGTGACAAGACAGAATAAGTGCAACAAAATGCTTGAATGATTTTTTTGTGGCAAACATAACAACAATGAAGGTATTTGGGTTTAATTTTGTTGGTATTTCCATTTTTGAAGTTTCTGTATCAGAGCGAAAATAGTCATCACTGTCAGAATCAGGGTTAGAGTAGCCAAGTTTGATATTTTTGTTATGTTCGATTTCTATGTTATAATTAATGGGCAGTTTTATTACACCGATACCATTATGGGAACAGGCCTCACCAGGGCTAAACAACAAACAGCTTAGATGTCTAGCTTGCAGAGGAAATTGATATTTTTTTCCAAGTAACTTGGCGTATGCACATGGTGCCTTTAAAAGCTTTTAAATTTTTAGGTAATAGCTTATCAACACTTTCAATACTTTGAGCAGCAATTTTAATCACATTTATTTTTTTGGAATTAGCAGCAAGTTCATCAGTAAATCTATTGAAGTTATTCATATCTTTACCTCTACCTACAAGGGAATCGGTAATTCTTTTTAAGCAGCCTCCTTACCCGTCTGTAACTCCTTTGCCATGCCCACTTTCTGTATATTTCAATTCAAAGCATCTACTTCCAGTTCAGGAGCAAGGAAGGTTGCAATCAAATAAAACATTTTCCTATTTCGATATTGAGTTACAGTACTGTCTGTAAATATATGAGCAGTTTCCAAACTTGGATGTAAACGTTTTATTTCCATAATTATTGGCTTCAAGTGAGAACATATAGCGGAGAGGTCATGCCTAAGACTATCGGATAAACTGCAATAAGATGTAACCTTCAATTCTAATGTGTCAAGACTCAAATTATAAACCACTACAGTGCATAGTGTTATCTGTTGTTTGGACCCACCAAAGTGAGAAGATTGCACTTCTCGGCCATATTTGCAGACATAATTTTCTGAGAAGTCTGTATGAATTAATACATCATTTGGTATCAGCGTCTTTTTGATACCATTCATGGTGATTTGTTGGTCGTTTAAGTTACGCAAATGCATCAAAAATTTTACTACACTATTTTCTAAAATTGATACTAACTCTTCTTGCATATATGTAACCTCTACTTTGACAGTCTTCTGGCATATTTTTTCTTCTCCTTTAACTATAATTTTCATTTTCTTTGTAACCCATCTCTGGTATACTATAACATGTTATCTTTCAAAGTATTGAAATTTGATTTTTTTATTGGCAATCATTGCAACTACTTATCAAACAATCCTCCTAAAAAAAGATCCTCGCAACACAGTGCTTTACACACTTCATCTGGTGTATTTTCTTGAAATATTCTCTTTCGTTTTAGTGCCGCTACAATAAGTGCCATGTTCTCATGAGTAATACATGAACATGTGTCTCTGTCTCTAGCTTTAGGGATAAGAACCCAAAATGGACGTAGCTTGCAAAAGACGGAATAACTAATTTTGCATTGTGGATAGTGATGCAAAAATTTTTTGTGAAGGTTTTCCAAGGAAACATTGAGAAATCTTTTTTGTTGTTTACATACAGTATTTTTCTTTCCAGGACATAGACGGCTGGATTCGTCCTGTTGTAAAAAAATACTAACAAGAAATTTTATTGCTTCAATGCTCTTCTTGGCTTGCAGTTCTTCTTTTAGATTCCTCCTAGGTTCTAGAGTTATTTTCGAAAGTATATTTTCATGTAATGGAGATATCTATATTTTTTAACTATTTTTCCACTAACACTAGTTGCTATTCTACGCTCGTTAATATGGTTAATAATGGCCTTTGTTGAAATTCTCGTTTATTTGAGCAGCTATAACTTCACTAAAAAGTAATTTTTTTCTAATTATTGGAGAAACTTCGTTACCAGTTAATATCCTGCTAACCTTTTTCATTGGTGAATTTATACTGTTTTTTTCTAACCTATGAAGTTCTTGCCTGTATTTACCTATGCGTGTCATTGCATTCTTAAGCTGTTTTTTCGATTCATTTATTTCATTTTTTAAATGTTGTGTGTTCTTTCTCCTTTTTCTTTTACCTACTTCCAATTGTAGCTTTCTACATATTGTGCTGTCTCTGCTGGGACCAGGAACAGGATTAGTGGGTGGAGTGTTATCTTTCAATTTTTTATTACACTTCTTTTTAAGACATTAGTTTTTCTCAAACATTTTCTGATTTTTCTTTGGTCTCGGTTACCTGTTTATGTATTCCTTTAATTTTGCAAGCTTCTTTACTGGTATAATATCTTTCTCTCTCCCTGCGTTTCTGTTCTTCATATTTTTGTGGATCATTCCTAATCGATTCGCGCAATTTTCTAGTGCATTCTTTTGCTTCTCCTTTTCTTTTCCTCATTTCATTCTTACTTATTGGATTCCTCTTCGTTTCTTTTTCAAGAAAATTTTTCTTTGCCATTCTAAAGTAAAAAAAATATTTAAATGTTTGAAAATGCAACGTCTATGTAATATTAACAAAACAACATACGATAATTACACAAAAGATGAGTAATTTTTTGACTTATAATTACTATGTAAAGTTTAAAAATTCATCGAAAACCATTGCTTTGAGAGTTATGCTATGATTAACCTAATAAACGAAATTATAGCTTAAATTTAGTCATTCACGTAATGAGTTTCAAATTTGTGGTTAAAAAATGCATAAACATCAGTATATTCTCAAATTGCTGACTATATAATTTTGTTAGAATGTTAGAATTTAGAATGTTAGAATGTTTTGTTAGAATATTAGAATTTTGTAATATATTTTAAATGTTTTCAAAAATTTCCTTTTGTTTTCTAATGTTGGGTCAGCCATTTAGGTCCACAAATATACGTTTGTTTTAAAACAAATGTTTTCTTTTCTTTTCAAATTTAAAATTGCACGCTGGAATAAACCTCTTTGGCAAAATGTGATTTATATTACATTTTCTTTCTATATTAATATTTTCTTTTAGTTTCATATTGAGACACAATTTGTGCTCTGAAAGAGATCTTGTACTTTTAATTTTTCTCGTTTTAATTTTTCTCCTCGTTTTATAATTTTATTGATGTCCATGTGTTTCAGGATCATCAAATTGGAATGTCGAATGGACAAAATGAGGAATTTAAGACATAACTTTTTTACATTTAATTAATTATAATTGGGATAACTGACAAGGCCATTAGAAAAATATCTGCTGTGTATGTAAAAGGGATAATACTTCACAGTAACGTCCGTGTTTGCTTTTAGAGCTTGGGAAAAAAGAGGAAAATTCTCTAAGAGACTTCACATCAAAATACCAAACTAATTTTTTTTATAAAATATTTTTGAAATAATTTCGAAAAGTGGGGATTGCGTTTTTTACAGAAATAAGCGCTTTCCGGAATTAACCTGGTGGTTATACTCGCTCAAAATAACTTGTTTTCGGTTATTTTAAGGAAAACCCTTTTTTTATTTGTATACATTTTTACAATATTTAAACCCATTGGGCAATATACTTTTTAATTGACCAATGTATTTTCTAATACATTGGGCAATGCATTCACTAATTCATTGGGCAATGCATTCACTAATTCATTGGGCAATGCATTCACTAATTCATTGGGCAATGTATTTTCTAATTTTAATAAAGAAGAAGGGTTAACCCAATAAAAAATACTCTTAGCTCTGTCCACTAAAGCTGCAGTGGTGCGGAGGAGAACGATAACTGCTTTACAGGTGAATTTTGTAACTAGTATTCTTAAATTGTAATATTAATTAAAATTGTAATATAAAGTAACATTTCCACTGAATATCGAGATTCCCTAAAGTTTAAATAAAGTAAACATGTGTACCCGGTTTTACACCAGAAAAATGTAACGAAATAGTTATTTTTCTGGAAAGATATATTGCACACTGACAAACATTGAATATTTTTAAAAAAATGACAAATTCTATGTTGAACAATTTAGCAACTACAGGCCTTCGAACTTTAGCTATCCCACTTTCCCCTACAATTTAATTAGAGCATTTATTGCAGTGATTGTGAGTGTTTGCACGTAAGGAAGCTCTTCCCCAACATTTATATATAATTGCGTATTACTAATCAATCATTATTTTGTAGCAAATAACGACTCATTCCCGTCATATCTTTTGAGATTTAACATTTGAAATAGTCCAAATTGCCCTTATAAAAGATACTTCGATGTCGATCTTTTTGTTTTTCAATGTTATCGCACTCTTTAATTTTCATTTGGCCATTGCTGCCGAAGAGCATAAACGCATTTGGTTTAAATCCTTGCCAAAAAATATTTACTTTTGAGAAGAGTTTTTGCAGTTGTAAAAATTTCAAGGCAGATCTGTAATTCTTTAAAAACAGGTTGAATTTTTTTTAATCTGCCGATCGAGAATTATTAAGGACATTTTCTTTCGAAAAAATACAAAATTGATTTAAAATTTTTATTGACTATCTTCTTTATATTGACATTTGCTCATTAGTTTAGGTACCCTTTTATTTTATTTTCACTTTTTGGTTGTGTGTCTTCACTAATAGTCCGTATTTGATGACACTGTATTTGACATTGTAGGAATATATGCCTGTTTAATGTATTAAATATATTATTATTATTGAGAATTGTATTTTTATTATGTATTTAATTTGAATTGCTTCAATGTTTATACAATGGAACATCTTTATATACTCTTCCCGGACGACCTTTAAAAGCTCCGAACTCTTTGCGTGAGTGCGTCGGCGAAAGTAATCTTCTCTCCAGTGGCGGTTTTTCGCATAGGTGTTAGAGGTGGTAGCCTCGTGCTGCAAGAATCTAGGGGGCCTCAAAATCTAAGCAACATACGTCGCATTGCTAAGCCGGTGTCCAATTTACGATATTGAAGCCTTAATTCAATACACAGAAAAGTTTCTCCCTCTTCTCTTTAAAAAAATAAATTAGTAAAAATAATGGAACGAAGCATTGGGAGGAAATAAGCCTTGGGGATTTATTGTCGTCGAAATTCGACCACCCGCATTTACCGATGTTTCTCCGAAACGTTGAAACCGATCTAAAAACTCTCGAGCAATCCTCCGACTATTGGAACAGGACACCTCCTCTGTGCAAAGTCCAGCCGCAAGGACTCATTTAGATTCTTTTATTGGTATCGGAAGCGACCGGAAAGACTGAAGGGATTGTATCCCTTTGTGTGAAAAGTGTGCAGTTCTTTTGAGAGATGACTATAAGACACGCTTTTTTTGTAGTTTCATTTTACTGATATAAAGCTGACAAACTAGTGAATTCGCCTATCTTTAAAAGAAACGTTTTTCTTGGATGGAACTGTCACTAGAGAGGAAGAGGGAAAGAAATTTTGCCCCTTGCAGAAACCAATTGACATCATTGAAAAGGCGACACTCTCGTTTTCCTTTAAGCGTTTTGAGGGGCGTTTACATAGTCATGTTTACAACGTTTCAGTTGAGGGCCTCAGTCTTATAGGTCTTTCTTTCGTGGAAAAGAATTGGAGAGAAAAGTTGTGCTACCCTGTTATGAGTTAGAACAAAGTAGGACGTGAGTAACGCTTCTTGTAAGAAGAAAGGTAATATTCTTCTTTCTTTCTCAGAGAGACCTTATTGCGTCTTGAGATGGAAGTGGTATAAAGATCCATGTTCGACTACCAAATATGAAAGCAATATCTATAAAAAAGCAGGCGAGTATCTACATTTATATTTATAACTTAAAAATTGAAAGAATAAAAAAATAATTTGTATGTCGTTCCAGATACTTTTGAAGATGTTAACCACTCGTATGCCGCGTTGGTTGAAAGGTAACTACAATAATGAGAATAGTAAACCAATCTGTCATAAAACATTCAAATATTTATGTGATGCGTAACGATCAAAATGCAAAAATGTATTAAATTTCAATATGAATACTGCCATTTATTTAAAAAATAAATAATTTTGATTCAGTGTATATTTATTATCACTAAAACTCGTTTCGGGATTTCCAGGATTGCCACGATATGCCATCATCATACACGACTTTGCAATTATAAAGTGATGATTTTAATTCATAATTAGGGAAAATAGCCTTTTTTTTAGTTCTCCGTAATTCTCTTTCTTACCAAAGGTAAAAATGAATATTGTTACCTAAATGCCCTTTTTAGCGTTTTTCGTAATTCACTAAGAAATTTTAATTCGGACGTTCAAGTGAAAATATTGAATATATATATATATTTAAAGATAAAAGACTTTTCAAGAGAAAGTAAGAATTTTCATTTTTTTTAGTAAGAAAGAAACTTTAAGAAATTAAATATTTTATAATCCATTGCGTCTCGAATCTTGTATACTGCTTATGACAATTCAAATCTCTTTAACATAAAATTTTTGAAGTTGATTTAATTACCGAACTTCTACACAAGATTTGTATGCCTTTGTTGTGGGCTATGGCTATTGATTCAGAATATGCTTTATTGCATTTCATTGGGTATCTCTTTAATTTATTTCAAATCACTCATGCATAGTTTAATTTCTAAATACATTTAATACATTTAAATCTTGAGGAAGTAAATGGTTTCGTTAATTATGTTTTAAAATATAGTTGATTTTTATATTATAAAAAAGTTCAAGCAATTCATACAAATTTATAAAAATTGTCGAAATCCATGTTATGTTTGCTCGCTATTAAAACCGGAATTTTATTATTCATTCTTGCAATAAATACGTTAATTTATATTATATTAATTTTTATTATAAATATGATAAATCATCTAGAATCAAAATAATATTTTTTAAGAAATAAAGATTGAATAAAGTAACGGAGATTAGAATCCACCAGATGAACTTCCTCAAGGCGTCACTCAACCTTTGTGGATTCAAAATAAAAGACATCAGGAATGCTTTTCTGCTTTACGGAAAGAAGCACAACCTATAACAATATTCTAAATGTCTTTAAATTTTTTTTGATGGCAAATTAGAAGAATTGGTTTTGAAACTTGCGTAACATACTTAACCTCAAAATATTCTGATGATATTGAAGCACATTATTTCAAGGACGATGTGAAATATTTTATTAAATACACAAAAAATGCAAAAGTAACAAATCCAATGGATATGTACAAATTGATTAAATATGGTCTGAAATCAACATTTCCCAACGTGGAAACAATCTTAAAATATTTTTGTCACTCTATCAATTTGTAATGCAAGCGGAGAGGGATCGCGTTCAGTTCTGAAACGCGTTAAGAACTATTTGCGGAGTAGTATGAGCCAACCGCATTCAAATGAAATGTCGCTTTTATTTATTGAAAATTATGTAGAAAGGAATTGGATTGTGAAAGAATTACAGACAAATTCTTAAAATTAAAACCAAGAAAAGTGACTTTTTAGTAATTTTATGTCTTTCCACACCTGTTCATAAAATTTTACTCCGAATTTCAAAAGTAGCATTTCATTGTTGCTACTAATATATCTGATATAATATTTATTTTTGTATCTCTTTCTAAAGTTTAATTTCATTTTTGTGACCCTTTAGCACTGTAATTTCTTTTTTTACTATTGTAGAATGTTTATTTAATTATATTTTTTATATCAGAGAAAGTGTGAATAAACTGAATTAGTAAACAAATGTTTTATGGTACACTTTTGATAAGTCAACTATAATATAAATCAGAAAATACATGTATCTGTCTGTCTGTCTGTCGGTCACAAGAACTCCTACTGAACAGTATACCGTAGTGACATGAAATTTCCACACGACATTCTAGAACACATTTCTAGGTCAACGGTTCTATTTTCAACTTTCAGAGTTAATTAGTTCTTAAGATATTTAATTAACTAACGAAAATTAGCTTCTGTTAAGCCTAAACCTTAGACTTTCTTGCCAATAACTTCTGAAGTAATTCTTAGACAACAATTTTTTTATGCCATTTTAAAGAGCAGAAAAGTATCTTTTTAATGATATTAGTTCCATTGCCATGAAGTGTTTTCTCTGATTGTTATTAAGGTTTAAAGAATTTTAAGCAATTTCCTACAATACTTTTTATTCTTATAGAAATAAATTCAAGCCAAATTACTGCTTCGCGCTCGGGCTTTTGACAGTGTTAAACTTAATATAAGAAATAATATTGTTTTCTTTGAGCATAAACAACAAAGTAGAATTTTCACTTCCGGTTTCCGATTGTCGTAGCATTGACAGCTTTTAATATGGTTACACAGTGATCCAATGACGTTAGTGAATTATTCTCTCGATGTTTTGTTTCATTTTCATAAATTTTTAATTGTTCCAAATGAGTGTGTGATAAGCTTTCAAGGATACTTAGTCCAGTTCCTATCGTAGGAAGAGGAAAAATGAAGGGTAAAAAGATGTTTTAACGATCTATCTGTCGCAAGAACTGGTCCTAAACGGTGAATACTCTTTACATGAAATTTGCATACGTCATTCTGGAGTGCGTTCCTAGATTAATTCTACTTTTTAAAACTAACAAAAAATTACTTCCTAAGATATTTAATTAAACAACGAAAATTAAGAAAATTTTAGGTGTTTTATCTCAGTTTTTCGTCAATAATTTCAGAAAAAATATTTTTATTAAAAATATATTTATAATTTATTAAACATTTCAGATTTATTTCATACACAATTTGTAACAATGCTTTCTGTTATTTTATTTCAATTCAAAACAATGAACGTTTTTTCAAATCCTTCATTTCGGTATTTTTGTAATTGTGAAAGTTATAATAAAAATATTGTTTTCTTTGAATGTTAACAGAAAGGCAGAAATTTTATTTAGCTTTTATTTCATAGCATGTACCTCTTTCAATACGTTTGCGCCACAAAACAATAACATTATTTACTCTCTTACCACGGTGCTTCATTTAATTTTACAAATTTTATAATGATATTAATGATTGTTTAAAATCCTTCAAGATTGTTGATCCCACTTCCTACCGCAGGCAGAGGGCCTAAAGAGAAAAATAAAGAACAATATGAGGTTTTCCCGGTCAGTGACGAAAACATTAAAGATAAGAGAATTGTTTTCCGGATACTAGCAAAAAAAACGACTGGAGGCTGTCTCTGCGAGAAGGCCGCTGGGATTGAGGGGCGTAGACCTACTTACTTTACTCAACTGTGACTTTCTGTGTCTAAAGTTGTTCTATGTGACTAAAGTAGCTCTATGTGACTTTTACCTATCACCTATTCTCTATGACCTTTCTCAGTTAAACGAAACTAAAACCAACTCAACTCAATTAAATCTGTCGTGTTAATTTTATCTTTAATTAGCTTAAATACTTTTAATTTAGATTTCAGAAAAGGGCTTATGCAATCAGGATCCAAATAAAAGGTCTTATATAAAGTACATTCAAGTAAATTAAGCAATCCGCGTTGTGTTCAAAAATATTTTAGCAATAACCCCAAGTAGTAACATACATAGACATAATTTTAAAATGTAGCTCCAGACCTGGATAATCCTTTAGGACATAGTGAGGAATAAAATATAAACATGAACAAATGACAGAGACTGTTATTATAAATTAACTTCAGTTTATTTAAGAATTTTAAAATAAAATTATTTATTGGAGCATGACTTGATATAAGGGAGCACACTTACTAAAAATCTGGATTAATACACAATTTTTGAAGGATCAAGAAAAAAAACACATTACGAGCTGAATTGGAGTAGTGAGCCCCTAACAAATGTAAAACATGACATAAGCATTTGCGTTGAACGGATAAAAAATCACTAATATATATGTTGACACATGAGCGAGTTAATGGAATACAGAAAATACAATAAAGCATGTGGATCATTCGCGGAAGCAACAAATGTTATCAATTAAATTGATACTCAATTTCCACTAGCATTCTTTTTTTAATTCCTACTTCTTATACTAATAACAACTCCTAACTTTTACATTTAAATTGGATATTGAGACCTGTAACAATAAAACCTGATTTCCTCAATTATCATTTCATTATCTTTCTAATTACACATTAATCCCTAAGCTTTGCACACAATTGTTTTAACACGATTTTTACAAAAACAAATATTTAATCTGTTCTCCCATTTTGACAGTATTTTTAATATCTGCACATCACTTCACATTTTATCATTACGGCCGAAACCAGTATACATCTTACTTAAACGAAGCTTAACGGTACCAAGACAAATAGAAAAAAGGGAATCACTTAGCTTTATATCACATGCTGGACGTTTTGGTTTGTCTCAGAGATATACACAAGGAGAGTTGGCAGCCAGGGTGGGAGTGTCAGAGGGCGCAGATTCTAATTTTAGACCACAGTTGCGTCTGTCCACTCACGAGCTTCTTTCCAGTCCAAGTCATTCAGATGAGTCAGCACCGAGAGGCTCTAAGCAGTCTGATGGGTAGCTCTCCACTGGTGTTGCACGGAGTTTACAGGCTCTTCGGATTTGGCATGATCTTGCGGCTGAGTGCAATCTCCACATAACAGTCCGACATCATGATGGCTGTCCTGCAAACGGCTCAAAGTCGTTGCTGGTGCTTAGTTGTCAGCCTCTCCAGATTCAGCAGGTGAGGCACTTGTTTAACATTCGATGAAAAATACTCGCAGGCATGACGTCTGTATTCGCCTTCAACCTTTGGTAACCACGACTCGTCCCAATAGGAAAATGCTTTACATTTTCTAGCTCATCATCTCCTTCAAGCACGCACTTTCAAAGTTTCTCCCTTGCTCGTAATCATCTCGTCAGCTATGGCCGCCTTACGATATAAAAAAACGCTTCTCTTCCTTTAGATGTTGCCATTTCCTCCCTCTAAAAATGTTGCTTGGAAAAAAAATGTCCCTCTCCAGTTGATATCTCCTCTTCTTATCCCAAAATAAAATGCCGTACCAAGCCATTCCTTCATCGCTCTCTTCCTGAGCCAAACGTCAAGCCTTTTTTATTGGCAAGGCATAGAAACCAAAATTAATTTAGTTGCGCCAAGACGAAAACAGTCCTCAGAAACTCGCCAACCAGACCAGCAACCCTTTGTGCACGCCCCAGAGACTTGCAGATAGCCAATTGGAAAGGTGGGACTCTATCCTGATTGGAGGTCGAGGATTCTCAGAAAAAAAGGATAGGTATTGCCCTGACAACCAAAGGTTAATTAATCAAACTGGACAAGGTTCGAAAAAAGTTATTGTGTAAAACTGACAATTTGTCGCGTAAGGATAGTAAAATTTGGGTGGTCCGTTGCTCGCTTATTGTCAAGGAGTTATAAATGACAGGAAGTGAAATTGATCTCAGTAGTAGAACGGGAGATTCGGATCCTTTTCTACAAAGGAGCGGAGGAGTCAAGAAACAATTTTTAGTTTCAAACCTTAGCGGGGATTAAGACGTGAAATAAGCAATTACAGCGATTCAAACAAACACGTGCGTTTCTCAAGGGAAAGGGGAGTATACACAGTAAAATGGAAGGAAAAACGTCGTAGACTAAAAGGGGTTGTATAAAGTTACAAGAGGGCTAGTTGTCCAGAGTTCAGAAGTGCATAAGAAAAAAACATTTCGTGTAATTTAGACAAAGAATTACAACAAAGAAATTTTTAAGTGTTTTAACACAAAATAAGGGAATTATTTGCCGAAAATAAACATTAATTAAAATAAACTACACCACAAATCTATGGAAAGGACAGATAAATTAAAACAACAATTGTTAATAATAGTTAATTAATAAAGAACAGTTAATAAATCGAGTACTCAACTGTGACTTTCTGTGACTAAAGTAGCTCTATGTGACGTCGACCTATGACCTATGCTCTATAATCTTACTCTGTTAAATGAATTAATTTGAATGAATTAATTAATCTGAAAAGAATTAATTATTGATATGTTAAAATGCAGTTAGTATACCACTCACAACCGATCCGTGCGCGCGCATCGGTCGCTGTGACGTCATCAAAATTTTTAGTGATTTTCACCAACTTTGAAGCTCGACTGTGACTAAACCGTAATTCCAAATTCTAAAATTATTTTTGCAATTTTTAATGTCAACCTTTCTCTGTTAAATGAAGCTAAAAATATCTATGTTATTTGGTTACGGAGCTATAAGCGTTTAAAAATATCACGAAAAGCGTCTAATATTTCCCTTTCCCGACACACCATTAGACCAAAATGAAGAGAATTAAGTCTACGTCAAAATACAAGATATAAAAGAGTTTCTGCTGTTGCCGTAGCAATAGTAGGGAGGGGAAAATGGAGTACTAAAGACTACGAGATTCTTGCCAGGTGGTTCAAATTAAAGAGAGAAAAAGAAGAGTGTTTCACTGCTGGTCCAAAAGGACAGTTGATTAACGAAAATCAACGAAAGACGCTTCGGCGAAAAACACTTTTATTAAATTCAAAGTGTTATAAGTACTTGGACTTCAAAATATTTTTATCCCGAGCAATGCCGGGAATACCAGCTAGCATTATATATACAACAGATTTCTGTGCTTTAGAGTCCCCGTTCTCATTTTTTTAAAGAACAGAACACTTTAAATAAAAGGAACAGTAAAAAAAAATTAATGATTTACTTTGTAGAGCTTAAAAAAATATATAATATTTTTTTAAAATTAATTATCTTGATTTATCTTAAAATACTGTTTTTAAAATTTTTTGGGAGAGTAATTCTATAGTTTCTCTATTTTTTTTGCTTGCATTGTTGTTAGAATATACCATTCTATCCTTTGGGACAAAAGAATAGACACTGCTTTTTCCAGCTCCAAACCTAGATGGCTATAATATGGTTCTCAGTTCATGGAAAAATTCATTATATTTCATAAAGATAAATTAATGATTTATACTCTCATTTACCATTTTATAAATGAATAAGCTACCGTTATTAAATTTAAGTGAAGGAAAACAAATCTATATTTATTAAAAACAATTTCGAAACTTGACTCCTGTTTAATATATAATTTGAATACTTGGGTACTGCAATGTCCTAACCACTAGATAGAATCAAAGACCGAAAGATATCACTGTCACTTAAATATTTTAAATTTCAAACCAAAAAATCTCTGTTCTGAATAAAAGATATCTCTTTATGTATTTAAAATAATATGTATATTTATATATAAAAGAAATTGAAAATAATATGTATATTTATATATAAAAGAAATTGAAAATAATAAAAATCTATTATATATAAAATATTATATATTATATATATATATATATATATATATATATATATATATATATATATATATATATATATATATATATATATATATATATATATATATATATATATATAATTGAAATTGGATAAGGAAGACCAAAAAGTAAAAGCATAAATAAGTTATTTTACATTACATTTTTATCATCAATAAAGTTTTCTTGGGAGGGGGCCTCAAAATAATTTTGCGCCTGGGGCCTCACATCGTCAAAATCCGCCACTGCTTCTCTCTCTTTATAAAAGGCAATATTTGTGTGGGGGGCGATGTTTAGAAGATATTGCTCTTACAGGCCTTAAATTTGGCACACAGGTAGCCCTGATATTGACTCAATGCACCTCGAAGACCTATTTTTAAAATCGTATCAAGAGAACAAATACACCGTAAGAAAGAAAAAAACAATTTCCGTTCTGATGAAGTTTATTTTAAACGTCTAAAAGTTTAATCTAAACGAAAAACTTGTCATATACTATTTTCTCTTATTTTAATAAATTTTTAAAACTATTTTTGAGTATTATTTACAGCAACACTTTTCATTGTTGCAACGCAATCCAATCCGTTTTAATTGTTTAAGCAAATATTTAATTGCGTGTTTCTCTTTCAAAGCTGATTTAATTCCCTAATACATGTTGCTTTCATATTTTTATTTCGCCAAAACTTTTTATGATCTGTAAACTAAGATCTCTAAGATATTATGCATATTAATCTATACTTATAAAAGGCAACGTTTGTCTGTGCGATGTTAAAATAAAAATATTGCACTTACAGCCTTGTGACAGGTACACAGATAGTCGTAATGGTGACTCATTGCAACTTGAAGCCCACATTTTAAAATTTAATCTAGAATTTTTTTTATTTAATATTTTTTGTCGTTTTAGGTGATTTTTCGCCCGCTTTTGGCCGATCCATGAGAAATAATGATAATAGAAAACCAATCGATGAACCTTTAGATAGAGCAAAGAATTATCGTTTTAATGACTTCCCGATTCACGAGTGATGCCCCACCATGATTCATTTAAGTGTATACCTTGACAATGGTCAGAGAGTCTACTTCACGACAAAAAATGCTGTTTAACGTGCCCAAGCACATGAGGAGGCAACACTAACGTCTTTCTTCAGACTATGCACACAAGATGAGTTTGCACGCACCCTATTGCACAATGAAATACCTAAGTACTACAATTTGAACAATGGGAACAAGACATGCCGACGTCAAAAACAAGGGCAGGCTTTACTAGAAGAAGCAGAAATAAGATTCGCGATGCTCTTGGGCGTGTGCACACTGTCCAAATAATGGACAAAAATATGAAAAAATTATGTTTGTCTTTATCTTTTCATGCGTATTGGTCTATTTGAAATCATCAAAAATTCCATTCGGTTTTTATTCTTTTATATTTTATGTGGTTTATAATAATCATTGTTACATATTCTAAATTTATTTCAATAATATTGGTTTATTTGGAAATGTAACTTCGATTTTAAATCATTTCGTTGAATGGCTTCAATTCAATATATCTAATGTCGCCTCAAATTTAGCCTTCAACCCAACTTATTGTTCCGAAAACTAGAATTTTTTTACTTAGTTGAAATTGTAATAACATCGTTTGCATAAACTATATAATTTCATTGTTGCTTTTTAAAAATTTATTTTCACTTAATGCCGTTGCTGAGAATAAAAATAATCTCGCGAAATGAAAAATTATATATATACTAGCTGATATGCCCGGCGTTGCTCGGGATAAAAATATTTTCAAGAATCTCGTAGTCCTTCGTACTCCATTTTCCCCTCCCCATCATTGCTGCGTCAACAGCAGAAACTCTTTCATCTCTTGTATTTTTTTCCATTATCCGGAGTACAATTCTCTTGTCTTTAGTGTTTTTGTCACTGACCGGAAAAAAACGCATAATGTTCTTTCTTTTTCTCCTTAGGACCTCTCCCTCCTGTAGGAAGTGGGCTCAACAATCTTGAAGGATTTTACACACTCATTATGATCATTATAAAATTTGTAAAATTCAATGAAGCACCGCGGAAAGAGAGTAATTAACATCATTGTGTTGTGGTGCAAACATACTGAAACAGATATATGCTACGAAATAAAAGCTAAATAAAATTTCTGCCTTTCTGTTCATATTCAAAGAAAACAATATTTTTATCATAACTTTCACAATGGTAAAAATACCGGAATAAAGGATTTGATAAAACGATCAATGGTTTGAATTTTATTACAATAACAGAAAGCATTGTTACAAATTGTGTATGAAATAAATTTGAAATGTTTATTAAATTAAGAAAAAGAACGAATAAAATTGAAATTGAAATCATTAGAAAGATAATTTTCTGCTCTTTAAGATGGTATGTAAATAATCTACGTGCAATATATTTTTTCTGAAATTATTGACGAAACACTGCGATAAAACGCCGAAACTTGGCTTAGTTTTCGTTATTTAATTTAAAATCTTAGGAAGAAACTTTTTAAAGTTTGAAAAATTAGAATTAATCTAAGAACGGACCCCATAATGGCACGTGGAAATTTCATGTCAAGTCTATTCTCCGTTTAGGAGGAGTTCTTGCGACAGATAGACCGTTAGAACATCTTTTTTCCCCATTCCTTTTTCGTCTTCCTACGATAGGAACCGGACTAAACAGTCTTGAAGACATAGCACACACTCATTAGGATCAGTTAAAAATTTGTGAAAATTAAACAAAACATCCAGAGAATAATTCACTAACGTCATTGGATCACTGTGTAACCGTATTAAAAGCTGCCAATGCTACGACAACCGTAAACCGGAAGTAAAAAGTCTTCTTTGTTGTTTATGCTCAAAGAAAAAAATATTTTATTATATTAACTTTAACACTGGCAAAAGCCCGCACGCGAAACAGTAATTTGGCTTGAATTTATTTCTATAAGAATAAAAAGCATTGTTAGAAATTGCGTTAAAAATATATTTTTTAACCTCAATAAAAATCAGAGAAAACACTTCATCGCAATGGAATTAATATCATTAAAAAGATAATTTTCCGCTCTTTAAAATGGCATAAAAATAATTGTTGTGTAATAAATATTTCAGAAGTTATTGGCAAAAAACGTCTGAGCATTAGGCTTAACAGCGGCAAATTTTCGTTATTTAATTAAATATCTTAAGAACTAATTAACTCTGAAAGTTGAAAATAGCACGCCATTTGATCACTGTGTAACCGTGTTAAAAGCTGTAAATTCTACAACAACCGGTAGTGAAAAGTCTACTTTGTTGTGTATGCTCAAAGAAAACAATATTTTCTTATATTATGTTTAACACTGGTAAAAGCCCGCGCGCGAAACAGTAATTTGGCTTGAACTTATTTCTATAAGAATAAAAAGTATTGTTAGAAATTGCTTTAAAAGTTTTTTTTAAACCTCAATAACAATCAGAGAAAACACTTCATCGCAATGGAATTAATATCATTGAAAAGATAATTTCCTGCTCTTTAAAATGGCATAAAAATAATTGTTGTCTAATAAATATTTCAGAAGTTATTGGCGAAAAACGTCTAAGCATTAGGCTTAACAGCGGCTAATTTTTATTTAATTAAATATCTTAATAACTAATTAACTCTGAAAGTTGAAAATAGCACCGTTGAAATAGAAATGTGCTCTAGAATGTCGTGTGTAAATTTCATGTCGCTACCGTTCACCGTTTAGGAGGAGTTCTTGTGACCGACAGACGGATACATGTATTTTCTGTTTTATATTATATATATATATATATATATATATATATATATATATATATATATATAAATTTTATCTGTTTTGCCCGGCGTTGCTCAGGATTAAAATACTTTCATGTCTAATATAATTGATGTTAAAAACTACTTTTGTATAGAAAATTACAATACACAAAATTCCTTTATCGCCAGAAATGTTTTTTAATTAAAATGAGAATATCAGTTCAACTGGAAGATTTGTAAAAACCGTCGACAGCTAAATTTCCCCATAAATTATTAATATTTATTGCATAGAACTTCAACTTTTGTTCATATATCTTGCAGTATAAGAAAGATTTTAACGGATGGTTTGGGACAATTACATAGTAAATTTTTCATTGAGAATAAGCGTTAGAATAAATATGAATAAAAAAATAATAAAATTCATGTTCATCCAAAATTCTTCCAATGTGATTTTGCGTAATTTCCAATTAACTGAAATTTTAATTAGATTTGAGGCTTTTAAAAGTTGACGATTGACTCTTTTCTTATGTAAAATATTTATTAAAATAAGCAAGAATTTCAGAAATAAAGGTAAATTTGTTCATAGTCTAACCGTTGCCTTGCAACGAAGTAGCTGTAAATTTGCGTTATTTCAAAATCGTCTGCGTGTAATTAACAATTATTATACATTAAAAAATTAATAAAAACTGAAGCAAAAATGTCAAGGATATGATAAGAGGTATCATTGAAAACTTAAATGTTTGAAATTTAAGATGGCATAAAAATATTGTTTGTCAAACAATTTGCTCCGAAGTTACGGCGGAAAAAAGCGTTCGGTTAATTTCTAATTAAATTCCTGTTTAATTAACTTTTGGACTTAAAAAAGTTCATAAGTTCAATGTTTCAAATGGAAGTTTGGACTTCAAAAGTTCATAAAGTGTCTGCGCCTTGTCTTAAATAATAAGTGTACAAAAGTTGGTTGAAAACTGTCCATTGGTTTAGGAGGAGATGTGGAACATAGCCACATACATAACCACAAACCCTCATACCCACAATGACTTTTATTTATATTAAGATAGATAGAGAGAGAGAGAGAGTATAAATCGTAAAATGAAAGAGCATAGAACGTAAAATGGAAAATGCAATTAAAGCACAATAACGTTTCTTCAAGGGATGAAGTTATTGTGAATTGCAAAAATATAAACTCGGATATACTTTGAATTGGTTTTTATCATATCCTTTCGAATTTGATATAAAAGTTTGTTATTTTATTATTTTCTATCATGTTTTGTTTCTTTTATATATGATATATATATATATATATATATATATATATATATATATATATACAGAGAGAGAGAGTAATATCAACCATATATAAAATTGTCAAATCTTAATATTCAAAAAGAATTTAACAAAACAAAAGGTAGTAAATTAAATTTATAAATACAAGATATTACAAATTTCCTTTTCTTGTAGAATTCACTTAGTTTTCACAATACCTAAGATTACGAATGAAATTTAATATTTTTTGTCGATTCAAAATTTAAATTTCATATTGAACCGCAATGTTATTAAATATATAACTTCTGTAATAATATATGGCGTTCAGAATGGAGAATGTTATTAATGAAATATATTTGGCAGTATTTTGTTTCATTTTATATTTTAGATTGAAAATTCTTCTCCTAGAAGGGGGAAAATCTACCACTCTTGCATTTTATTTATGCTTTCATAATGCTGCATAATTTTTAATTACTAAATTTCTTAGGCACGCATTAGTTTAAATTTCAATCGTTGCATTGCCTTGGACAATGATAAGTGTTTTAAAAAGTTTCAATACTTTCAATTTTGATAAATTTCTTAACTCTCCAAGCAGATCAAGGTATCAATTTCCGTCAGACAGAACCCTTTTCATATATTTTTGCCAAAGAAAATTATTACATTTTTCAAAGATTAAATGGAAAATCTTTTCTTATTTTTAGATCGTTCAGTTACTCTTGAAGAAAACTTTAAATTTATTGAATAAAGTGATTCCTTGAAATTCAATCCCGAAAATATTTGTGAACAGTCCTTTTAAAAGTGCAATGTAATTCAAGGCCATCTTCTTATTTGCAGAATAAGCTGATGAGAAAAAATAAGATATAAATTTTCTCCCCGATAATCAGAATTTTGGGCGCGTGCAAAATTCATTCGCCACAGTAAATAGTGTTCCAAGGATGATATATTGACCATGATTTGAACTATATATATATATATATAGTATATATATATATATATATATATATATATATATATATATATATATATATATATATATATATATATATATATATATATATATATATATATATATATATATATGAAGAAAAATATATATATATATATATATATATATATATATATATATATATATATATATATATATATATATATATATATATATATATATATATATATATATTACGTTTAAGTTACGGTTAAGTTTGACATTAAGATGGTTAAATACAGTCATCAGCCTTATATTGCCTGAATTGAATAATTAAACTGCTATTTTACCACCTAATAACAGTGTTTGGAGTGAGAGAAATTTTCTTTAGGAAAAAATCCCGTAAGTAGAGAAACAGTTGCCAGATACGCCTAGAACAATAATAAAAAATAAATAAAAATTAATTCTATATTTAAAAAGTAAATTGTACATTCACATTGTCTAAGAGTAAAGAAATAGCTGTTTAGATGTGTTTTTTTGCATTTCTATGACTCAGTTTCGGTTTCGAAAATTTCACTTCTGGTTCATATAATTTAGGCAATAACTTTGCTTCTAACTATCGAAGAAACTAAAGTAAACCATTTTTGGAATCCTAAATGTATGGGCTTTAATACAAAGTAATAAAAAAAATTCGAAAATTTTCATAAAAACGTCGATTTTAGAGTAGGCACATACCTTAACGATACAGCTGAAAGAGCGGTAAAAATTATGCAAGACTTTCATGGTTTAATAACTGTTGAAGAGGAACAAAAACAATTTTTGTTACGTTGGGTACAAGAACACATGAAGATCTATCCTGACAGTAAAAACCAAACATTGAAATGAAAATATGTACAGTAATGTCTCTTTTACTGTAATATGGTAATAAATATCTGCTTTGAATAAATTGGTGTCTTATGTACCAAAGAAACATACGTTTTGCAATCTTTCCATAGTATTCCCCGTACAAGATTTCACGTTCAAGTTTGACCTAAAGTCGGCACGGGTTGCCGTTAACTTATTGCAATAATACGGTTTATTTATGTTTCTGAGGTGAAATAGAAAAAAAATAGAGGGTATGCGTATTCGATTTTGCAAAAAAAAAAAAAATTGCTCTTGTATCTTGGGACACCCTAATATATAAAATGTTTTCATTATTGTAGTCGTTAAAACAAAACAGCAGGCCGAGTTAAATTCTAAATTTCCATTTTATTTATCGGAGAGTGACGGAATGTACGTACATCTTCATTTAAGTTTTAAGCCGAAAGTGAGCAAAAGATCCCTGCTTTTTCTCAGGTAGGAATTTAACAGATAGACATGTGATCAAAGTGAAGGGAATAATAGCTATTTTTACTATATTACGTAAGTGTTTTAGGGAAAATTCGTGGCGACAATAAGTCGCTGGTTTCGCGAGTTGTGTGCGCGTGGAAACGATTAGAATATTCTTTTAGCAATAAATATGTCAAAACGAGAGATTTAATATACCTCCAGAGCGGGAAATAGAACGAAACTGGAGTTGAAGCAAAGTGATTTTGGAATACATTAAGCCTTTAAAATATAAATATTAGAATTTGAAATAAAATTAAGTGAGATTATTACATATATATATATATATATATAAATTTTGCAAAAACCAAGTTATTTCATTCACAAATATTACTTATACTAGGTCTCTTATTTTTAGACTGTCCAGTCAACAGTCTGAATGAAGACATAAAGTCGTCTATGAATAGTCACATAAAAAATAAAGGTACTTATAGCCCTCTTTCTTAATTGTAGAATGATAAACCAGAAATTATTGCGTCGATTGTCGAAGTTGTGACTGGATGGTAATTTCGTTCTCCACGGGAAGCTTCTGATCGATGGTTCGAACCCTTTCAGCAAGATCCTCTCTATTCTATTTTTTTAAAAAATATAAGTAATTTCGTTTTTAACGATTTCCTGAATAATGGATTCTTTTATAAAATTTTTCATGTAACAGTTTGCATGGAAAAAGAATAAATTAAGTTTTAGAATTAATTTAAAGAATAACTCGATTCCACATAGTTCCGCAAATGTCTGTGAAGAGTACCAATTAAAATACCCTGAAATTCTAGGCTACTTGCTTATTTGGAAGTTGAATCGATGACAAGAAATGAAAAGAACATTTCAGTTCCACCATCAGCAATGGAATATAAATAGGCGCTCTTGCCATAGTAAGAAGGTGGTGATTGGTTCAATCTCTGTGAGAATTAATGTTTTTATATTTTTTTTTATTTTTTCAAAGAAAAAAATTACTTTCTAAGAATCATCCGGAGATTTTCTCTTATTTTTTTCTGGCCTGCATCAGTTAAAATTCTGTTTTAAAATTTTCAATTTTAAGAAACTAATTGATACATTGAAACCACACAAATTCAAAAATGTCTTTGATCAGTCCCATTCAAAGCACAGTGTATTTCAAGTCACTTACTTATTGGAGTATGTATCAATAAGAAATAAATATCTTATTAATTCTACCATTAGGCGTCTAAGATGTAGCCGCTTTGTAGTTTCTGTCGCCAAAATAATGATGTGGTCATTGTATAGATCTAAATAAAAAAGAACATTTTTCTATTTATTTTATTATTACAAAAATAAAGATATTTCAATATCATCTCGAGCAATTTCCCTTATTTTTATTTATATCATTTAAAAGTCGAAATTAATGAATAAATTTTTCAAACTACAAAGTTTCATATTATCTGTTAACGTTCCCTTTAAGAGACACTGGGATTCCAGCTAACTTGATTCCCTCTGTTTTCTAATTACACAGTTCTGCTTTTTCTATGAAAAATCCTTATGAAACTACACTGATTTCGCCCTCTTAATTATTTGAACAATGATTCTGTAAGAAATCGGACAGTTTAAATTCTTCACTTCGTCTCCGAATGGCAATTGCTGTCATTCCCCGGTAAAACGAATTTTTCAAATGGTCCCAACGGAACTCCTTTGTAACTAAATTTTTTTCAAATTCTTGTAACGAACTTCAAAAGCAAGGAATTCGGATACAGAGAACCGAAATTTCCACTCTTCTATTCTGCGAGCTCTATCTCTCAGAATCATTTGCACCTCTCATTCCGCGTGGGGGACTTTTTACCCACCAGGTGGGTCACACAAGCCGCACTTAATTAGCTCAACTGTCGCCGGGAAAAACCTTTTCAACAGCGACCACCCTGTTATGGTATTTTCATCCCATCATCCAGTGTGACAACGGCGGTCGACAACGGAAAGGTTATCACTCAACCGCCTTCCTTTGTTCTCCAGAAAAAATATGCATCTGTTTCCTTTGTGTTTGACAAAACTGATAAAAGATGAGGAACATAATACATTCTTTCATTTTTCTAGTTCCATTTGCTGAATATGGCTTGAGCTGTTGACATCGTGTAGATTTAAAATGGATAGTTCTAGCAAACGGAGAGCTTTTCCATCGAGGATATAGTGAAAATTGTTAAGGGAATAGAAAACGGTGAGAGTCAACCTGCTGTTTGCAGAGAATTTCCTCTTTCTAAATCTACAGTTGGAAACATTTTGAAAAATCGCGGCTTGGTATTCTTTGCCTGCGAGGAAAGTCTGAAAATTATCGAAAAATTGCGAAAAGTAATAAAAATTTATTTCACTCTTTCGTTTTTTTAAATATAAATATTCATTTTAATTTATTAAAAACCTTAAGTAATAGTTATTCAGTGTAATTAATTTTCTTAAAGCAAAAATGTGTGTAAGGATTATAATTAATTTTGTGTAGCTAATATTTCAAAAATCGGATAAAGCGAACAATAGATGATGGTGAACTTCTGGATCAGTCCGTTGAGGGTTCCTTATAAGGGGGTTTGACCGAGGCCGTGCGCAAAATCTAAAAAGACAGCTCTCTTCAGGCCATAACACTCAGGAATCTAGACTTCTATGAAATCGTAAAGACTCCTTTTGGTGTTCGGTTGTGTATGTAAGTGTGTGCGTTTTTTGAAGGAATTTCGCTGGAATTTAATGGATTAACTAATATCGAAGTAAGTTTTTGGCATTTATGTTAGTTTTATAGAAGAAATATGCCCTGATGTTAAATTTGATTGCATAAATTGCAAATTTGGAATATTTTTGACTTATTTAACTCACGTGATGAGAAGTCTCTTTTGAGGCTTTAATTTTGGTATTGCTTATTTCATAGTCATATTTTTATCAATCATTTATGCATGTCTGAATACTAGAGCTAAAACTTTCATTTGCGTCTTTAGAATTTAAGTATAGAATTATGGGTATAAATTAGTGTTAATCTCGGTCTGCGGTTTAAGACTAAAGAACAGAGGAAATTTATCTCTCTCACCGAAGGGTCGCTTTTCCCCCCGCATGAGCTCGCATTGGAAAATGAAATTTTATGTCTCGTAGTTACCGTATTTTAAACACAAATAAAATAAATCTAATGCAGTAATTTTTAATTCATTATAAAAGATGAAACAAGCAATTCATAAATAATTATTTCAGATATACTGGTTGAGTAATGTTGCATGCATCCGTTTGGAATTGTTTTTACTTCTTAAGCTATAGATTTCTTTCCATTCCGTTTAACTCATTGCTTCCCAACCTTTTTTGTGCCATGTCCCACTTAAGCCTTTCTTAAATTTTTATGCTCCTTATGTAACATATATATAATTTTTAATTTTTAAAAATTGGATTTTTGATTTAAGAAACCTAATTTATAGGCTTTAGGAAGAAATCACTAGAAAATTGTTGAGAAACACAGTAAGTAAATTTTCAAAACATATAAAATGGAGAAATGAAATTTAAGTTCAAAGTTTTTTAATGAAATATTTTCTATATAGTTTTGTTATCAGTAATTATTTATAATTTAAATTTAGTGAGATCCTTTCACTTGATGCTTGCTGCAAAGAGATTTTAAGTTTGGTTCCAATTTAGTTAGCATTATTCGTAAATCTTAAAGCTGTGTTATATACATCCGATTTGGGTTTTCCCCTATTTTCGAATTGCCCCTCCTAACAATTTGATTGCCTCCATGTGGAACCTGTGATCCACATTAGGAAACACTGGTTTAATTATTATGAGCAAAGGAAGAAAATGCTGCCTTCCTGGTTGTAATTCTAGTTACAACAATACAGACAATTATGTCTCTTCGTTCACTTTTCCGAGGAATGCAACGAGAAAAAACCAGTGGGCGAAGAGCATTAATAGGGTAGATTTTATTCCTAGTTCAACTGCTGTTTCATTTTTCATTATATGTTGTTATTCTAAATTGTAACGAAAACATTTCGTTCTGAGATACAATAATGTAACAATGTTTTGAGCTTCTGATGAATTTCATTCTTTTTTCATTGGTGAAGAAATAACAGTCTTTGTTCTGCTTTGTTCCTGGGCCCGGCTTGGCTCTAGGTGACATTGTCTCCACTTCCTGTCCTTGAGGCCTTCTACTGGTCAGTGTAAATGCAGTTCGCTTCACAGTTTAAAAACCATTGATAAAAGCATTTCGCTCTTTTTAACAAGGAGATTGGACGAATATTGTTACATATTTACTATTTAGTTTAATTTAAGGTATGTGCCTACCTTCGGAGCACTTTTTTTGAAAAAAAGGATTTTTTTTTCAACATTTATGTTTTCAGTTATAATAGTGACTAAAATTGTGAATTCAAATCCCATTTTAGTGGAAAAAAATCATTTTTGAAATTTTGGCCATTTTTGGTCAAAATGTAGTAAAAATTGACGTTTACATCAAAAGTCCTATAACAAATTCTAATCCATGTATTTCACTTTTTGTTTCGATAAAAAATTTGATATGCATTTACCTGTGTCGTGAAGCAGAATATTTAGAGTACCGCTTAAAGTTACTGAGATATACTAAAGTTTGTATACGCAACAGGTTTTTACAAGAAAAAACTATTAATTTTTCAAATAACACAGCTCTAAAATAAATAATTATACACTTTCAAGCTTTATTTCAGGTTCACTACATACCTACAGATATATAGAACATAGTGGTAAAATTTCATTTGAATATATTTAAAGCGTTTTTAGAAATGAGATTTATCGCAATATAAAAAAATGAAAATAACAGTTTTCCAGAAAACGCAAATAAAGGTTTTAAAGTCCCACAAAAAATTATATAAATATTTTGACAACTTAAAATTCACAGTATTTATAAGTCAAGCCTTCTTTGACATAATTTTTAATTAATCTTGATTTTCTTTAAGCTTTTATTTTTTTTCTTGATAATTTTGTTTCTGGTTCTATTTGTCGATTTTATTTCTTAATTCTCTCAAAATCAATTACTATGTAGTTTTTTTTAATAATTTCTAGTTCAAGTTTTACATTAAGATGTTTAAATACAGATATCGGCCCTATATCACTTGAGTTGAATAATAAAACTGCTATCTTAGTACCTAATAACAGTGTTTGGAGTGAGCGAAATTTTCTTTAGATAAAATATCCCGAAAGTAGGGAAGAAGTTGCCAGATATGTATAAAACAATAATAAATAAATAAATAAATCTTAATTCTATATTTAAAAAGTAAATTCTACATTCACATTGTTTGAGAGTAAAGAAATAGCTCATTAGATGCGTTGTTTAAAATTATGTGGTTTAGTTCGAAGAAACTAAATCAAAGAAACTAAAGCAAACCATTTTTGGAATCCTAGAAATATGGGCTTTAAAACAAAATAACAAAAAAATTTCGAAAATTTTCATGAAAACGGCAATTTTATGATAGGAACATACTTAAATTGTCTTGGAAATTATTCAGACTTCAAAGAAAGATTGCACTATATTTGATGGACAACAGATGAATTTTTATCTGAAGAGAAACTATTTTAGGTTAAAAAATGCTAAAATCATCAAAACCTAAATTCAATGAAAGAATATTAAAGTTAATCCTATAATAAGTATACTTTATAGCAAAGATATGTATCTGAAATTTTATGCAGTATAGTTTTTAAGTATTTTCAAGGATGTTTGTTTCATATACTATGGATGAAAGATCCTATAATATATTAAACTATATCTTATTTTAACAAATCTACATATGTATACAAATTAAAATGTTATCTAAATTGTGTATTATCGAAATTAAAAATTTCTTGATGTGTTATTATGTTTCATGAGCAATCAGTATTAAATAAAAATTCTTCTGCATTAATTTCTATAAAGTGTTATTTTTTAAATAAATTACAATTGTAATTCAAATCAATCTGTAAATTTCTTTAAGGAAACATCAAACATCTATTAGATAGTAAGTTGTTCTCTTAAATGAGAAGAAAATGAATTTATTTGTAATTCCTTAGCAATTCACATTTGCAAAGAAATGCGTAAAATAATAAATAGTCTTTGGATTTGCTTGTAACAACATGAGTGGCATAAATTGGATTTCCTTTGAACTACTTTTCATATTTTCTTCTACTTTTTATAATTTTAGCCGTTTCTTTAATTATCTAAATTTTACTTAATTATTTACTTTGTTTTCGATTTAATTATTATTTGTCTTAACTTTTGTTGTTGTTTCCATTAAGGTTTCAACTTTATTAATTTTTAAATTCAAATTTTGCTACGGGACTATTTCCTCGCCATCTTGTTGCGGATGAATTTAGATGTTATTGGGTTTTGACGTTCTTGACTGAAGCTGTTTTTTCCGTTATGAAAGCAGATTCCTTTGTCTTTTTTCGTTTGAATATTCCGAAGTGATAGCACGCATCCTGGAGGCTCCGAGACCGTTGGGATTTTTTCCTTCAGTTCTCGTCCTCTCAGGCATGCAAGCTGTAGATTAAATCTGTTGGTTAAAAGAACTTAAATGTTGAATTTATATAAGAAATCAACAGGCGACTTATATTTGAACTGATCTTCATTTTATTGTCTTGAACTATTCGATTTCATGCTGGACTGAATCCTTTTTTTTCTTGCGTTTGGAATGGCGATATTGTGCTCTTCATTGTGCGAACAGCAGTGACGATTTGCAAAAAGTTGAAAGTAGTGAGATCATGATGAAATGACTGCTTTGTGCGAGTGTCACCATCTGCAACGATTTTGTTGTTTGTGAATGAGAGACGCCACTTGTGTAACAAAATATGTAAGCCAGAAAGTTTTTCCAAAGTCAACAAAAAATCCATCGGGGAAAACTAAATTTTCCCATGCTAATATTGACCGCAAGTGATGTTGCAAAAACCAAGAAATGCCTTGCTTCTACTGATTTAAATCCATTTTGTGGCATAAAATATAGTGTGCGAAAGTTCAAGTCAATGAAAGGTTCATTTTTCAGTGCATGTAGAGATGATTCATTGTGAGACTACTAATCTCTCAATTACAAATAATTCGTATTTCAAAATGGCATTACTGAGAGTGTTTTCGTTTTTTTGCATTTACTAAATTTGGTAAGAGAAAAGATATGTTGCTTTTTTTTTATATACTTCTGTTTTATAGTTGTGAATTTTCAATATATTTGATGTTGTGTGCATCAGCAGTAAAATTCTGTAAAATTTTATATTCATTCTAAAAATTGTTGGCAGTTTAGTATTCATAGAATTGTTAATAAAAAAATAATTGAATTTTAATAAATTTGTTCTTCTTCACCAATATAGTGCATTGTACTGCTCACTGCATGCAAATTCACTTTTAATTAAGTAGTTAGGGCTTCAGGTCAGGAAAGGTAGGATTATATCAGTATTGCTAGAATTTTTATTATCGTTAAATATTTCAGTGCCCAGAATTACTCAATTGTTCATTATATATTATAATTTAAATTTATTTGGGCATCTACCTTGCTTCAATATTTTTAAGGCTATCCTATAAGTCCCATCCAATAAGTAGCTTAATGGACATTTTTTGTCCTTAACATATTTGGTCTTTTTAAACATTTGGTGCCGTGTTCAAAAGCAAAATTGTAATACATACAAATTCAAGGGTTGAGTTCATGGTTATTTATTAATTTAAATTGTCACAACTAATTTAAATTTTAACAAAAGATGCACATATCAGAGTATTAAAATTATTTATATTTTTGCTCATCGCCCAGTCTCCTCTAGAAAATGTATTGTTTTGTGAAATGATTTAATAGTATTATAAATTTCAATTTGTATTTTATTTTTATATATGTTTCTTTGGGTATTTTTATAATTGATATATCATAACCTGCTGCAGATTTTGTGCACAATGGGCTCACAAAGTCTTATCTCCTCTCAAATAATCTTTCAAAGGTGGTAACGAAAATTTGATTTTTTTTATCAAACAGTTTAATGAGATTGGTAAAATTGAGAAATGGGGTGAGGCTAAAAAAATTTGGTTCTAAAACTACTTAAAAGATGAAGCATTAAAATTTTAGTGAGCAATCCAAAATTAGAGGAATTAGATCATTTTGATTCTTGGTAAAAAAAAGTTTTTCTTGAAGAAAATTTTGCAAAAAACAAATTTTGGAAGAAGCTCAAAGGCACTTAATTTGGAAAACAAAAAGTCAGCCAATCTATTTCAGGATTTATGAGCAAGTGAAATTTACCACTGATAAATTTCAACTAAATAGCAGGAGGAGGAGTATTGTAAATTGATAGAAAACAAAGCTTTCAAAATTATTAGCTAATAAGACCAGATATTAGGTAGAAGTTAAAAATTAGTCTCAAAATTTCAAATTGCTGTGAAGTAATACTAAAACATTGACAATGCTTTATGATGATGGTATAGAAATAATGTCATGATTCTGGTATAAACCAGATTTATCACAACAATTGAGTACGAATAAACAAATTTTAGAACTATCTGAAAAAGTAAATGTTATATCTTCCCAAATTTATGTGAATAGTTTGACAGCTACCAGCAAACTAACCTAATACTACTAAAGTAACTAAATAACTTAGTCAAATTTGTGGTAAAAGTTAAACCACAAAGCTAATAATGAGCTATTATAAATTCGTACATATTAGGGGTAATAAGTTAGCCAAACTACAACAGAACTTTTCGTAAATACGTAACTGAACCGACAG
>BGPR01002045.1:0-16658 GCA_013235015.1 Araneus ventricosus
AATCATGCTTACGTTATTCAGCAATTTCTCAACACTTGCACACACTTGGTAAAGCCATAAAGCTGAAGTACTAAGCAAAATGAGCTCATTGAACAAAACCTGATGAGATGACTAGAAGTTTGCAGTTCTCTGCTCTCCAAGAAAGGAAAGAAACTCTCAGTTTTTTAACAAAATAGTGACATGTTAGTTAGATGCATGGCGGCTATATGACGATGATCCGTGGAAGTTATTGATGTCTATTCGGTGGTATAAAGCTAGTATTACCCCCATTCCGTTTTAGAAAAGTGGTGAAACTATTGAGGTGGAGAAATATTGCACGTAACTTGAAACTATGCATATAAAATTGGAACTATGCGGCCTAAATTCTTCAACAGAAATGTAGTTTTACTTCTTCAAAGCAACTCGAAACCCCACGTTTCCAAGGCAAAAGTCCAAAACGTAGACATGTTATAATGAAATACTTTTTATAACCCCATACAACTCCAACCTTTTGTCAATCGACTACCACTTTTCCAGCCTTGGGATAATTTCTTTACAGGTAGAATGTTCACTAATGAAACAGCATCCAGAGGGCTTTTGGGGAATTTGTTCTATACGAATATCATAAATGTTGTGAATTTCGATGGGAGAGATGAGTTGACTATGTTGAATGAAAACATCACTTTCCCTAAAATTAGTTTTGTTTGAAATTTTCTCTCAAATTCGATATTTCGTCTGCAACAACTTAACATCTCATTTTCTATTCCCCGCAAGACAACTCTGTCTGTTTCACGAAAGGCTTTCTATGTCCAAGAATTCTACAAAGAATAAATTCAATGAAATCAGATTTTGAAAAAACATACTTTTATTAGTGCACCAAAAAGTGAAATTTAAAACTTAATTATTTTCTATCTTTTAGCCTTTAATTTATTACTCATTATTATAAATATTACGAAATCTTCAGCTTTTATTTTTCTGAAATTTAAGGCCAGGTGGTTCTGCTTGGGGGGAATCAAAATATAGTTAAATTAATCAATTAGTAAATAATTTAATTATGAAAATTTTGAAGAATTATATTTTCATCAAGAATACACAAGTGTACGTAGTTTCAAAACTCTAGAACGTAAGGAAGGGAGTACAAAATCGTTTAAATTTTCCATCATTACAAACAAGACAAGTTAAAAAATGTTTGTAAAAAGTAATTTAGAAATATCTGGAGAGTTTACAGTATGTCCTAATATAACTAACCAAGTTAAAAATATCTGATAAGTTATAATATTTATAGTTTCTTAACAAATATTTGATATGTAGTAGTTAGATAACAGATATAAATTTACATTACAAATGTGTCAACCGAGTGTTGCAATTAAAATCTAAATGATGGTACTCAAACATAAGTCTCGAAAGATGATATACCTGACGAATACCAAAGCATTCCGTGTAGTTCGAAATGGGGTGTGAAAACTATGCGTTGTTTGGAAAATTGAAAACCTAAAATAAACATTTTATGAGGCTTGTCCTAAGAAACATTACAGGTCCTCGTTCAACACATTTTACAAAAAACATATTCCTTTCTTACTGCGGTTTCATTTTACATAAAAAACCATTTTAAGATACATAAAAAACCATTTTAAGTACTTTGTCCATCCATTTTCAGAATGCAAAATGCGGCAAATGAGTTGTTTATGAGAAAAAATAATGTTTTAAGAGTAAACAAAATAGATGTTTTATTTTTCACGTTGGAAAAGGGAAAAGGAACACTGTGCTTAATAAACTGGAAGTATGGGCTTGCGTCTTAATCTAGAAGACAACTCTTTCTAAAGTTAGAGCTTTAGATTCTGTCACAACATTTTGTCATTGGAAAAAAGTAAATCATTATTAAGTAAGAATTTGGGAACCCATTTTTTACAGTGTTTCTTTAAGGGATTATGAATTCAAAAATAAATCTGGAAAGTACATAGCTTGGTAGAAAATGTGAGCAAAATCATCGATTGCCATACTGAAGTAACTACTCGACAGACAATATTTTCTAAAGGCGAATTTTAAATTTTTGTCCATATAAATTTATCATTTCAAACTGCAAAAATTAAAAAAAATCCCAAAATTAATGGTTCTTAATTTCCACACCATAAAAAGATTTTGATGAACATTTTAAATCTGTTATGTGTTGCAGGTTCTTTATAATTTCCCATTTAATATATTTCAAATTAATCAATTTGTTTCGTTAAGTACTTTTTGTAACACAGCAATATTATAGAAGCAAAGTAAGCTTTACTTAGTTTCAAAATATCTTTAGAAATGGCAACTGATTTAATTCATTTCATGCTCAACATATTACTTGTATAGAGTTTAATATATTATGTGAAAAATACGTTCGCAGGGAACACATTTGTATAGTGAAGTAAAATTGCAGGCCATTATCACAAACAGATTATTAGACATTTTATAATTTGAACATTATGATTGAAAGTAATGTATTTCTATCAGATTCAGTAAAGGTTCATGACTATTATTCAGTCTCAGTTTTTTTTTCTAACATTAAGATCGCTACCTGAAAATAACGTACATAAAGTCTGAGCAAAAAATGTAAGCTTTAATTTCAGAATGGCGGGATTCTTTAAGTTTTAAAAATCTTTCTTATCACAATATTGCAGCTGGTACAATAATTGTAGTTTCAAATCAATGCCTATGGAAATTTGGAGCATTAGTATTAATTAAAGAACTCACTCAACTATAAGGATATAATAGTGGGTTCATTCTCGATTTCATAGCGTAACTTATATCAAATTCTACTTTGTAGTTATTCTGATTTAGGGAACTTTCTGATTGATCTGCTAGTATTAATCGAGAATTGATTGAAGAAAACAGTACAGAAACCTCGTGTCCTCTCTTTCGTAACGAAATTAAATCACTTCAAGAAATCATTCAAGAACTATTGTTTCTAGATTCTAAACATCAAGAAAAATAAGAGAGATGAGAGAAATCAAGAAAAAATAAAATTGGGATATATAATTAATTTAATGCATTTTAATGGCACTTATTATGAACTTATCTAAAACGGATTTGAGATGATGAAGAAGGAAGTCAATAAGAAATTTGTATTAGTAGAAATATAAAAAGTCCATTAGAGAATTTGGATGGCTTAGTTATTGACACATTAATATGGAAGTGAAATAGATAATATTTCTATAAAAGTATAAGGTGAGCCCAAATGAAATGGAGACTACAGTTATATGTAAAGAAATTTTAATAACAATATTCTAATTACAGTTCATGTGGAACAATACAACAATAAATAGTCGCCATTGATCTCAAAGCGTAGGAAAGGAGTGAATGGCTTCAGTGTAGAAACTCCTGGATTCCTGACGGATCAAGTTCCCATCTAGCCATCTTTTGATTCTCTGACAGATGCTTGGGAATCCACTGTGCACAAACTTTGTCATAACCAAGCATTTTGTGGATTATGTGATGCACAGTTCCTTTGCTTATTGACAGTTCAACAGCAATTTCACGTGTGGTGATCCTACGATTCTGCCGTATGAGCTCATCCGCAGCCGAAATCGTGGCACTGTCGGTCACAACGTGCGCTTGCCCAGGGCGTGGCAAGTCCTTGATGTTTACGCGTCCCACCTCACAACGCTGACACAACCGGGATATGGTGTACCGTGCGAGACACTGCTCTCTGTACACCTCTTTCATCCTGCGATAAATTTGTGAAACATGCTCCCCTCCTGCGCGAAGAAATTGGATAACTGCTCTTTGTCCTGACCTGGAAGAATCCATCATGCAAAGAACTGCTGAAACAAGTCTCCAGAAATGAGGATATTGAGGCGAAGCCTTTAAATACGCAAGTGCAACTGGGAATACCACCACGCCATCTATCGACTAGCACATTAACTCACTGGGATTTGATACAACGCCGATGCAGCCAAGGTCTCCTTTTCATTTGAGCACACCTTATAGTATTCCGCATGCTATCAAAAGTTATTCTTTACCTTCCAGCGGGCTCGCCTGCACAAATTTTACGACATATCGTTCGTCGTATTACAAAAATATGTCGTGTTGCTTTACGAAAACAAATCCAGCTTTTATTTAAGTTATCAGTATTTATTACCTTAATAGCAAACAAAGATTTTATAAATAAAAATTGCACTTAAATTTATAAAAAAACAATATAAATATGAAATACGATTATAAAATCAAATCAAAGGTATTTTATTTTGCCAAAAAAATTATTTCATATTTTAAGAATAGTTATTAGAATCCATTTGTTCCTGCTTCGTTAAACCGATAAAACTGCCATTTCGTCATACAATTGAACATTCCAGATCATTTTGAATCAAATGTTTATTTCAGAAGAGAATCCAAGAGGGGTCTTATGGGGCTGCAGTCTCCACCCAGCGATAAACCAAAATTCTAGATTTTTTCAAATCATACTACACCTGTTTGTTCTTGATCTCATTTTTTAAAAAAATTAAACGTGGCAACATTGCTTTCTGGCTTGACAGGGTGGAAAATGTTCACGCTTTTCTAGACATTTCACTCGTATTTGTAGCCTTAAAGCGGTTGAAAACATTTTTTGGCTAGTTATTTCGTTGTGCTTTTATTCAATCATCGGAAGTATTGAGGTGTCCTTTGTGATTCTTATTGTCAGGTGAGTAAAGTTAGTGTTTTCACTTACATTAGCCATGAAGTCACGAGGTCACAAAAATTTCCTGACCTCAGTCCCCTCCCTCAGACCAAAATGCTGGATTCTCCCCTGGCTTACTTCAAAACGAAACTGTTAATTTTTATTAAAAAAAAGGCTTAATAACTAATACAGTGATTGAAGACAACAAGACAATGGCCAAATATTCGTTAATTCGTATTTGAAAATTAAACCATTGTTTTGAGGAATAATTTATATACGAATAAATTTATACTAAAACCATACACTTAAAGAGCACCTTCCCAACTGAAATTTGAAATTCCTGTTTGCATCTCGCATTTGCTAACCTTTTTTTCCCACTTTGCAGTCAGAATTATATTTTGCTTTACATTTTCTATATTATTTCCCGGAGAATATCCCTGGCGGTCTAATAATTTCCCCTTAACAGCCACGAAGGCCGGTCTGAGGCGGTTGCCTTCGTTAGAGGTGAGGTGAGGTTCTGAGATCGCTTAGGAGATAAGCGGGGTAGGGGGGGTCCAATCCATGTCGTTTCTTCTCAAAATGTCCCGGTTTTAAAGGAGCTAGAAGAACAAAGTCGCCTCGGGATTAAAGAGTTAATACCAATTTCTAATCTGGAAAAGTAACGATTCGCTAGCATTTCTAGAAGGCAACAATTTAAGATTTGAATTTAAATTGGTAGATTTAAAATAATATTTTCAGGCGTTTTCGCTTGATTAAAAAATAGTTTTATTTCATCGATTCCAGAGAAAATAGAACAATTAAAGCATATTTGAAAAAAATGAAAAGTGTTTCAAGATTTTTATAATGCGCTTGAAAAAAAATATCCCAACAAGGAATGCCCAGTAAAAATTAAATCCACATCAATGCCTTCAAAGCCGTAATGCATACCTTTATTACTTTAATTCATTATCAACAGCTGAGTTAAAACAGAAATATATTTTATAGTTCTAACATTATTAATGTGGTTCATATGGGCATCTATGAATTTTTCTGTTCCTTATTAGTGTATGCTGACAATTAGAGTAGAGTGTTTAAGCAAGATGGTTCTATGACATTAGATTTTAAGATTCTTGTTTTTATTTTTGTTTTGTTTTTTAATGGTTTCAAGATGTCATTTCCTTTTTTTCTTACTAAATGTTATGAAACTTCGAAAAATGAAACAAGTGCCCACTTTTCTCCAAACGAATACTATTAAAAAACGCAGAAACATGTGTGTTTTCAGAGTTATGATTCCAAGATAAAAAAATATGTATGATGAAGGTTAAACTTTAAATGTTTGTACAACTTAAAAGTATTTATGGTAAAAATTTTTAAAAAATGTATCGATTGAAATATAAAATATAATCATATACTTTTGTAGTAATATTTTCTTGCAAAGCTGTGATATTATTGTAATCTTAGCATATTTCTATTAATAAGCAAATAATTTTTAAATCCTAAAGATTTTGTGAAATCAGTGATTCAATACGATCTCAAATTGCCCCAAGCTAAAAATAACTAGAAATACATTCCGTATAAAATACGTATATATGATTGTGTATGTAAATATATATTTTTCATACATGCAAGTGCATACATATGGCAAAAATATGTTTTCTTCCCCTAAAATGTTTTCCCCATGATAATATGCATTTATTCCAGCAAACTGTACAACTTGCAATATGCCATAAGAATGCACTTTATGGAAGTTGGCCCAGAATGGTATATATCAGTTCAATATCAATAGGAAATGTTTGGCCCAGGAACATTATATCCAGTGATATGTCTAGACAAAACACGCTTGGGATTTAAATCTACGTTTGATATGAATTTTATATCACCTCTACTTATTTTACTGAATGTAAAGGTTTACGCATTCCTTTTCTGACCGTTTTATATTTGGCCGTCTGCTTTTTTTTATGTGTTTATAATTTTTACATCACAAATAAAGTCATGAAGGATATTAGAAAAAGAATATATTGCACACAATATATAATTTCTTTCGATACAGAAAGAAAAGAGATTATTCTCATAAGTAAATTTCGGTTGCTCTTTATTTTAAGTTACATATTTGGACGGATAATAACATGATCCTCACCAATAATTTTTTTCCCTGTGTCAAATTGAATGACTGTATTTTTTGTTTTATGTTGTAAAACCTAGATATTGCTACAAAGATGTAATGCTGCTTTCCTGCCTTGCTAGGCTTAAAGTTGGGAAGGGAGTTTTACAGGGGTAAGCATGGAGAGAAGGGCAGCGGCCAGGCCTGGACCTCTAACCTTGGCGACAAATCAATGATTCCCGAATATGCTACCATTTTCTCGATATCTTCATTAGGAGAGGAGATACTAGAATCTGCTAGATATTTCCATGTAACGTAACAACCAGTCGAACAAGGGTATATAAACGGAGTGCGAACGGCTTCGAGGAACGACTTTAGAGTTTCGTCTGCAGTGCGAGCTGGAAAGTCGGTGAGCTTAGCACCATCGAAAGTGCTCTTACTGTCATAATTAGTGATTTGCTGCCTGTTTGTGTTGTTAAATTTCCAAGTGCTGAACTGTTAATACCTGTGAATTATTGTCTGTGTTACGTTGCTAAATTGTGCAAGAACTATTGTTTCCTGTTACCTGTGCTACGTGTTATTCCTTCATATTTGATTATAAACCTTAATTCTTCATTATTCTGCGTGTTGGACTGTTTACACCATACACCCACAGAACTATTTTTGTGACAATATGCTTATGCTGATGCGCGAATCTGGTTAGAATGAATTAAATTACATGATCATTTTTTCCAGGTGTATTCTGGCACACATAATTTTTTTCATAAAATTCATACCATGAAATTTTACATGAAGGAGGCTAAATTATAATCGGAATTAAAAAATAATCTTTTTCAAGGTAATTGTTTCTAAGAAAGTCTAAAACTATTTCTGAACAGCTACGCAGATGTTATTGTCTTGAAATGAAGGGTCTAATGAGTCTTAGCGATGTTTTAAATTTGTTTATATATTCAGGAGTTTCTATAAAAGAAAAGTAAACCGCTTCGAAAAATTTTATTGTTAAATGGAAAAATAAACACTAAAATATTAATTTTTGACAATCTCTTAGGAGAACTACTCGTCAATTGATTCTTAAGAATCATTATTCACTAAACACATTGATCTATAAATTTGCATGATTTCTTTTAACCTGCTTAGCATACATGCATTACGAAGAAAATATTACTTTCTCGAAAGTGCATGGTTGTTAAAGCAAGCTTCTTTACAGGAACATACATTGAAATTCTTCTTAAACAATCTAAATATCACTTTTAGTACAAATTCTGTGTAAATTTAATGATTAAATTATGCAAATCTGCTTGTATTATCTTTTGTAAATATTTTACCAAATAATCTAATACGTGCAAACAAACTATTACTACCGTTGTGTTTCAAACCATGAATTCAATAGATATGTTATTCCTTGTTGCGTGCAGCTAAATGAAAAATGTGCTTTACACGAGAAAGAGTACGTGTATTTGTATTTACATGCAACACTCATTTGTTGTTATTGATTTTGTCTTAGTTTTTGATACTTACGGTAAGAAACACATTTTATATTATTCATCTACTCAGCAATAAATACTGACACTCATTTGAATAAACTAAATCGCGTGCAGTTAACCAGATCGTTCTTGTTTGTATTAGATTTAATGGATAACGTATGAGAAGAATGTAAGTAAAAATAGTCATCAATTGAAAACTTTTCTTTTTTTGAAAATTTAAATATTATAGTGTCCTCGATTTCCATGGTTTCCATATGGAGACAATAACCTAAATTACTTAAAACTTAAACGCGGGACTTTTACATATTTTGTTTTTAAAGAAGTCACTTAGTTTTTACGATGTCGATAGATTATCTGTAGAAATAGTAAAATACACTAAGAATTCAATACGTAGCATTTCTTTTGAAAAAAGTGTATTTGGCTATTTGGCATAATTTTCTGTTATCACTAACACGAAACAGTTTCCAGTTTTTGAATGAAAATATTCATAAAAATCAATAACGCTTAGTAAATTATAACAAAACTAAACACATCAGCAATGAAGACTATTGAAGACTCGATTTTGTTCGTGAACGGTTTTTTCTCAAATACTCTCCAATTCTAAAATGTCAATTATATATAATTTTTGTTTTATTTCATATTCGAGTGGAAATTTGTTCCTGGCCATAAACTCTTTCATTTTGATGGTGCAAAAAATTTCGTAGACTTTGCTTTATGGGTTTAATGGTTAAATAAAGATAAATTGGTTTCTTGTAAATCGTTTAAAATAAAAATGATTCATTGGAAATGTAAAAATGAAGCTACTTAGTTTCAACTCATTTTTTATAAAGTCAACTGTAATGATATATCTTTAATGCTGGTACTTTTTGTTTGCTGGGCATTACGTTTCAGTTAGTTAAACACACGAGGGTTTTCTCAACATGAATTACTTTATTTGGAAATACTTTCCAAGCGTTTTCATTTATTTGAATTTAAATCAAGCCTTTCAGAAATGGAATTCATCTTAGTTATACGATGAATTATGGTTTTTTGTAGTATTTTATTTCAGACTCTTTCAAATCAAATGGTCTTTAAAATCAATGTTTTTACATGCATTATATTTCAGACCATTAGAGGCTTTGTAACTATGAATTACTTTATGCAGGAATTTATTTCGAATCATTTCCACCCACATGAATAAAATCCTGCATTGTAGTTTGATATAATTATCCCTTTCTCTATAATATACCTCACTAAAAATCGAGAATGGAAACTTAGGGCATGGGAAAGAAATGAGTAATATTTCCATTTACTTCTATAAAAGTTTTCATTTTTGAATTTAGTTTCAAATACAAGGATCTCTAAATTTTCGTAGTAAAAGCAGGGAAGAAATGATTAAAATTAAAATATATTTTCTCAGAATATTCCATCGAATTGTAACATGAAAGCCTTCGAACAGTTATCAAACGATATAAAAATGATCACTTTGTATGTTTTGAAGAATGAATTAAGCAAATGATCCCTTTCTCCTCAATATGAAACCTCACTAAAAATCGAGAATGGAAACTTAAGACATGGAAAAGAACTGAGTTATTATATTTGCTAACTCTTTTAACCCTTTTTAAGGCCGTAGGCCACGGTGGACTAGTGGCAAGGTCGCTTCCTAGGGACCGGAAGGCCTCAGGCTCGAAACCCGATTTCATTGAAGATCCGCCGCGCATGGAGCATGCTGCACGCCAAATCATACGCAGCGGCCAAACGCCCTCCCCCTGCTGTGGCGCAAAAATACCCACACTGGCCCGGCCTACCCAAGAAGGGTGTAAGGCCGGTAGAGGACCAGCGGGGAGAGAGCCGCTCCACCAGCATGTGGAGGACGGGATTTATTGGATACAATAAAAAAAATTGATGCAGGCATTGCCCGAACAGGGGCAGTGATTTTAAATACAAGAGAGCTGGGAGTGTAAACATGGTTCGACCCACCTCGGTGGGGAGAAAATAGCTTGATTTACTGCTCGGACAAACAAGGAACAGTAAAAATATATAAAAAAAATAGATAAGTATTGAAAAGAAACAAACAAATAAACACCGAAAAAGCAGTAAAAATCAGATATATAAATAAGTCAAAGATCGAAACCCCATAGTATAAGAACAAAACACACACAAACAACACAACGCATCAAACGACACACAAAACACAAATAAAAACTGTACCAAACATAGAATTAAAAATACATAAATTAATAATAATAATTACTTCTGAGATAGAGAGGAATAAATTCCGTTAGTCAACGGTAATGCACATCCCGCGTATAAGGGAATATCAAATTATCAATTACAGAATGTTTTCTTAGTAGAACTGCGCAAGTTAAAAATTACTTTATGTCCTATACAGGATAAAAACGGCCAATGGGAGAGGAAAAGGAATGAAATTCTGTAGTCTAAAAATAAAAACAAGGTCAAAAAGTGGAATGCGTGCCCCCATCTCCCTAAAAAAGTCTAAACAACCGTTAGTGCATTGACAACGTGGCAACAGGTTTCCAGAACTGCGGAGAAACTCGGGAATTGGAACAGTCATCTATTGTCGGGCTAATGGACCAATAGCTGCCCTAGGGCGCCGAGAGAATCCCACACCAAGGAACCGACGGGGTACAGTAAGTTAAAAAACACATAAACAAGTGGAGAGCACTATAAACCTATAGAACTGAGTCATTCAGTGAAAAATTAAATAAAAAATAAAAAATATTTCTTAAAAAGCTCAAATCATGTAAATAATAAAAATAAAAAAAGACTCAATAGGCAGGAAGTCAGGAGGACAGAAAGCTGAACTGTAGAAAGTGTGAAATAAAAACCAATCCTGAGAGCAGATGTCAAGTGAAAAGTCCCTGGCAAACTGGTAAAATATAAAAAGATTGAGAACAGTCTTTCAATATGATAAGATAGAAGTAACACGGACCCTCAAGACATCATTGGAGTCAGTTATGGCCTCTCTCCTTGGTCAGTGTCTCGCAAATGTTTCTGCTGGTCCTGAAATCGCCTTCCATTTTGGTGACAGCCTGTCTATTTGTTAAGAGATTGTAAAACCACGCTTTTTTGTGTTCATCTGCGGGTTTAATTAGATGGAACTCTTTGTTGAGGGAACAGGAGAAGATATAATGATCTGCATCACCCAACATTCCGAAGATACAATGTGGAGAGTCTAAAAATTTAAAGCGATGAAGGTAAGATGGGAATGGACCATGTCCACTGAGAAAATATATTAAAAACTTATTATGGATTAAAAATTTTGGGCTTACCTGATTAATGTAGCCTCTCACCCCAATTCCCGAAGCTGAATCATAGCTATTCCAATATTCATTCCATTTGTTTACTATGTAATTCTTTAGGAGACATTTGAGGTGGGAGTAGGGTGCAGGAATGACAAATTTCTCACCGGATGTTATGGCCAATTTGGCTTGTTGGTCGGCCAATTTGTTTCCAGGAATTCCCTAATGGGCTTTAACCCAGGAAAGGCCGATCATGTTCTTCGCCTTAAAGATGTTTGATTTTACTTTGTTAACGAATTCAGATCTGGTATTTGTGCTATTAATGGCAGATATCGAAGAGAGGCTATCAGTAAGTATGTTGACTTTCAGTTTCTTTTCGACAGCCCAGTTGACTGCGAATTCAATTGCGTCTAATTCTGCCTGGAATACCGAGTTGAAGGTGTTCAGTTTAAATAGATATTTCTGGATATTAATTTCATCTTTGAGAATACACACGGCGAATCCAGTCTCATTTTCGATTCTGGATCCGTCCGGGCATATCTTATAGTCGGCATTTGGAATGTTAGTATTAAGGTTGGTAAGTTTCTTTTTGGAGGGAATGTTTTTAACAGGCGCGTATTTATCCAAGAGATTTATATCGAAAATGGTGTTACATTAGACCGGTTAACTCAGATCCGGAATTTGATAAACTCGGCTTCGACTACTATGTGAAGGGGAGGAATTCCTGTGAGTACGTTGAGAACATGGTGGATTAAGTGCGGAAAGCCCTTGTAAATTTCAGTAAGAATATTCTTTGAATGCTATGAAGTCTATCGATTTGGTTCTTTGTGAAGGCCCCTCCCCAAACACTTGCACCATACAGTAGAGCCTTTTCAATAACGGTGTAGTACCAAATTTTTAAGAGATTTTCATTCATATTCCATTTAGACTTTACTACTCTATTAAAATTTGATGTTAAGAATAAAGCTTTTGCACACACATGCAAAGTTAAAAAGTGGGCGGTCCAAGATAATTTATTATCTATTTTGATTCCTAGATTTTTAAGGCTGTCGCTTACCTTGATTGAGTAGTTTTTGATCTTGAAAGTTGGCTTTCTATTAGGGACTGTAGAATTCCTTTTTGAAAACTTTTGGGAGGCGATGCTCCTATACACCACCACCTGCATTTGTCTATGGAAAGTTTGAGCTCTAAATCTTCAAGTTTGTCGGAAATGTCAGCCAAAATTAAATTAGTTTTATTTTCCAATTCCCTGGCCGCTCGTCCTCCAATTAATAGTGCCAGGTCGTCGGCGAAAGCTTGAATATGTAACTCAGGTCTGTCATTTATTAGAATAGAGTTAATATAAATATTCCATATTCTAGGAGCGATCACAGAACCCTGTGGGCATCCTTTAGAGCAAGGTCAAGACATTTTTAGAACGTCGTTAGTGAAAAAACCCTTCTATTTTTGAGATAAGAGTAGATAAAATTCTTAAAGAAAGCCGGAAAACCATAATATTCTAAGGTTTTAAAAAGAACCGGCCAGTTCATAGTATCGATGAATGATTTTATGTCTAGAGAAATGAGGACGAGATGTTCTGAAGGCATACGAATTTTAATTGTCTCTATTAGATCATGTATGGCCAGATCACAGCTTTTGACTTCTCTAAAGCCGTATTGATTGTGATGTTTGATATTGTTTCGATCAAGCTATTTATTGAGTTGTAGAAGAAAGAGCCTCTCAATAATCTTGCCCAAAGTTGGGAGAAGACAGTCAGGCCCGTATGATGTACAAAGACCAGGATCTTTAACATCTGTAAGTAGAAAGAAGACTCTGGCATTTCTCTGATGTTCAGGAAAGTAATTGAATTTAAAACAAATGTTAATTATGTCAAGTATAAATTCTTTGTCTTGGATGAAAACCGCTCTCCACATCCGAAAATCTATCCGATCAAGGCCCGGGGCTTTTCCACCTTTTAAAGCATTGATTACTATCTCTATATCTTCTAGTACTATAGGTTCAACGTGGCTAATTATTGGGGTATAATCCAAATTGTCTTCTGAGGTAGGGCTCGGGAAAAAATTGTCCATTAAATAACATATTTTGTCTTCTATTGTGTTGTTGGGGTCATTATTTGGGTTGACCTCAATAAAGTTTTCACTGGAACCTCTGTTAAATACAATATTGAACAGGAATCCAAATCTTTCGTTATGATTAAGACAAAATGATTCCCATGCCTTTCTTTTTGTGGACAAGAGAAGTTTTTTATAGACGACTCTTTCTTTTCTATAAGCATTCCCCGAGCTCTGGATGATTTCAAATATAGAACCTTCTGTTTTGTGTTTGATGTATGTTTTAAATAGCCTTTCACTTTGTTTCTAGATATTCTGAGATCTTCATTCCAGAAGCTGAACTTCTTGGCAATTTTTTTCATTTTCTTTTTTAGAGTTTAAAATCATCTTTATGAATAAGATCGGTAAGATCTTTAATTAATTTGTTAAGATGATTGGTGTTGTTAATGTTCTTTAGGGTTTTTTAATGGATTAAGGTGCCTTTTGATATACTTAATAAATTTGTTTTGTCCGTACTTGGATTTAAAATAGAAATCAGAGTTTCCGGAATATCTTCTAATTCTAATTTAAAGTAAATATATTTGTGGTCACTGTGGGACTCAACATCCAGGACCCCCCAATTTTTTATATAGTTGACCACGGGTAAGCTCAATAGAGTCAAGTTGGGGAACCCCACATTCGTTGTTGATTGGAATGTAGGATCATATTCTGTAATATTACAAATGTGTAGGTTGCTGGCGGCTACGAATTCAGTCTGTTTTCTACCTCTGAAGTTATCTGAGTCATAGCCCCAGCTTCTGGATTTGCAGTTAAAATCACCAACTAAAAGATTGAAACTGTTATAAATGTTAAAATCCCTTAGTTCTCCTATTAAATCTTCTATGATGTCATGAGGGTGAAAGTAGCAATTCAAAATGTTAAAGAGCATGTTATTAAAATGAAGTTCAACAGCCACTGTATCGGTGGTGTTAAACTTATAACATACATTAAGATTTTTGTTTAAAATATAAGTAATGGCCCTTTTGTCTCGAGAAGAGAAAGTCTTACAACCAAAGTTTGATTTGGGAGGCTCACTATTAATTAAATACGGGTCCTGGATTGCAATAAAATCTAGTCCCGAGCGACCTGAAAGGCTCCAGAGTGTGCTGCTTTACAGTGATTAACGGTAATTTGTATCCCGCGTAAGGTGTTAAAACCCATAGTCGGTCCTTCTTATTATTAATTCCCTCTGCCTGAGAAAGCTTTTACACCTCTTGTGGAGGCAGCTGTGTCTGATGCCAAAATCAGTATTAAATCGCGCATTGGATTGAATGCAATTTATACAGTTGAAGTCCCTACAACTGTGTCTAGTGTTTCCAACTATCGTCTCTCCGTATCTGTCGCATTTCGTTTCTCCGGTGTTGTCGCAAACCTTGGTTGTGTGGCCGAATCCAAAACATTATTTGCATTGTTTAACACCATTAAATTCGGATGTGCGAAGCTTAACCCATTGGAAATAAAGTCCCCCTTTGTCTCTAATTTCTATAATTTTTTTTGGGTTTACTGATATTACCCAGTAATTATTGCTCTTATCTCTGGCCGGAATCTTGAACTCAACCCGGAAATGGGGTTTGTTGTTCTCATCCGCCAAGAATAGGGTTTTAGAGAGTAAACCCTATTTTAAAATATCCATCTCTATCTCTTTATCGACGTTATACAATATAAGCTGGGGGTCCTTCTGGGAAGGAATAAACATTTCAAATATATCTTCTAGTTTTTCTTTATCATAGCTCAACAATAATTTCTTAATGATCTTCGATTCAGCCTCTTCTGCAGTAACAATTTTAACGCCACCCCCAAGTAACTTAGTCACACCTTTCACTCTAATTACCGAGTCATTCTCCTTGATAATCCCCAGAATAAGGGCTATATTCTTATTAAAATCCTTATGAATGTCTGTTTTAGGCTGAATCAGAAGTACCCCTTCTGGTTCCTGAGGAAAGCCAGGGGAAAATGTCAAAGGAATGGAGCGGTGACTAGGTGCACCCGGAAGTTGTGCAACTTGGGAAAAGGTCCTAGTTGTTTTAACCTCCTTTTTTATCTCCTCCACAAGTTTGGTTTTGCACACTTCCAATTTGTCATGAAAGTCCCGGCAAGCAATTTCTCTCTCGGTTTGTAAAAGAAAAGGGAATTCTTCTTTGAATGACTGTAATAACCCCTGTGCACACGACTCCTGCCTAGCTGTAACTTCGTTAAAAGCCTGATTAATAGTGCCTGAAATTTCCTGAGTTATTTCTAATTTAGTTCTTAAATCAGCGTTTTCCTTCTGTATTGTCCACATTTTAGCTTTATTGAGGATAGCGTCATCATTAGTCAAGACTCCTTTTAGATCGTAGATGTTAGTGTTTAATTCTTTAATCTTTTTACTTAAATCTTTGATTATGGAAAGGAAATAGCTATTGTATTCCCCAGCCTTTTGATTCCTTAATGTCTTATTGTATTGATTCTTGGCCGAAATCAGACCATCCGAGTATTCATCTAGTTTCAGTAATTTCTCCTTAATCCTTACATCAATCCCATCAACAAAATCGTTTTTATCAAACTTAGAAATTAATTCCTTAAATTCATCCTTGAGTGTCTTTGCCGGGGGTGGCTTCTTCGAGGGTTTGGGGGGCATGGCTTTTGCACCCTCAAAAGAGGTACGACAAGATCACCAAAAAAAATAATAATTATCTACCACACCCAACGAAAAAAAGGGAAAATAAAATGGAAAAAAAGTTTCTCAGTGGAAATACGAAAGTACAAGTATGTTTAAGTGCAGTATGTCAGAGACATTCAAATCATCAATTCCCAAAAAATAATTTAAAAAACACATAGAAACAGCACAAGAAAAAAATTAAAAACAAGCTCCCTTTAAAAATATCATTGAAAAAGGAGATCAGAATACTAAGGAATATAAAGATAAATTCACATCAGAAACACACAAAGCCGAATAGAATATAAGAAATCACAAAGCACCAGGATTAAATATATATAATATATTTATAGATATGTATTAAAATCAAAATCCTATTAAAAATATCATTAAAAACAAAAGAACAGAACACAAAATCACATAAAAATCAGTTCACAGCAGAGACACATGAAGCTAAGAAAAGAATTATATTATATATATATATATATATATATATATATATATATATATATATATAT